>PVJX010011082.1:0-54761 GCA_004027295.1 Dolichotis patagonum | reverse complement strand
TATTGTTATCCCTTCCTCTTGAAGTTTTCTCCTAACTAGTATGTGGTGAACTTCTTTATCTCTTTGGATCATTCTTGGTTTGAAGTTCACATTTTCTGCAAACAGAATGGCTAGTCCTGCTTTTTTTTTTTGTTTCCTGTTGCATGAAGTATTGTTTTCCATCCTTTGACTTTCAGTCTATGGGTTTCCTTTTGAGTTAGATGGGTTTCTTGTAGACAGCATATGGTTGGATGTTGTTTCTTGATCCATTCTGCCAGTCTGTTTCTTTTGATATGTGAGTTGAGGCCATTTACATTAATGGTTGTAATTGTTATATATTGGTTTATTGTTGACATGTTATCTTTCTGCTGTTGTATCTTTACCTTTCCATTCTGTTTAATTGTCTCCCTTGCTTGGTGGTTTTATCTCATGTGTATCTAGAATGTCTTTCAGTATTCTTTGTAGGGCTGGTTTGGTGTTCATGAAGTTCTTCAGCTGTTCTTTGTCATGGAAGTATCTTATTTCTCCATCCATTTTGAAGGACAGTTTTGCAGGGTATGTCAGTCTGGGTTGGAAGTGGTTTTCCTTTAGGATCTGAAGTACTTCACTCCATGCTCTTCTTGACTTCATTGTTTGTGTTGAGAAGTCTGCTGTGATTCTTATAGGTTTTCCTTTATAGGTGATCTGCCTTTTCTAACAGCTTTTAGTATTCTGTTATTATGGTGGATTTCTGGGATAGTGATTATTATTTGTTTGGGTGTAGTTTTATTTTGGTTATGGCTATTTGGAGTTCTATATGCTTCACTAATCCAAATGTCTGTTTCCATTCTCATGTTTGGGAAATTTTCAGCTATTACTTCTGTAAATAGCCTCTTGTTATCATTTGGGCTGTCCCCTTCTTTTTCATTTATCCCTATTAAACTTATGTTATTTTTCTTTGCATCACCTTACAGCTATTGAATTGTTATTTCCTGATTCTTTGTTATTTTTAAAAGATCTTTCCTTTCCTGTTCACTAGCTGCAATCTTATCTTTGAGGTCTGAAATTCTATCTTCACTTTTGTTGAGGTGGTTTTGGCAGCTTTCAATAGAATTTTTGATTTCCTGTATATCTCTTTGTATCTGCTTTATATATTCTGTTTGTTTCTTATAGTGTTCATTCAGGGATTCTATCTGTTTATCTATTGCTTTGTTGCTCTAATTTTTTAACTGTGTCTTCACTAGATGGGTTCACTATTTCTTTCACTACTTTTATCATTTCTTCTTTTACCTGGGCCATTATTTCTGACTTGAATTTCTCCATAGCTTCCCCTAGTTGCTTCTTTATTTCAGTTGATATCATTTCAGACATTTCATGTGTATGGCTTCTTTTTTCTTCTATGTACATGGCTCCTAGGCTTTCTTGGGATGGACTGGAGTTTTGAGCCTGCCTTTTGGTGTTTCCTTTTGTCATTTTTCTATATTTCCTTGCTTTGAGCAGTGTTCCAAAGCTTCCTCTGGGTGTGTGGTGAATCACCTCCTGCACCCGCAGCTCCTGGAGCAGTCCAGGCTCCCCCACAGGTTCTTTTTTTTTTCCCCCACAGGTTCTTGGCTCCCTAAATTGAAAGGCAGAAGCTGGGCATGGTGAACTGGGACCAGTGGAACCTCGGGCCACAGTCCCATGTCCTAGGGGGATGGATATGAACTCAACCACTGGGAGTGCTAGTCTTAAGCTCTCCCCAGGCCAGCCCAACCAGGCCAGCAGTCTCCCTGTGCAGTCTCGGCCTCCTGAACTGAAAGAAGGCCGCTGGGCATGGTGCACACAGGCCGTGGAACTTCCAGGGCTTGGTCCAGTGTGCCCGGTAGCTAGCCAGAAACTCAATCCCTGGAGCGCAGGTTACCAGCTCTCCCCAAGCCCACCTGGGGGTACTGGGACTCACCTCGAAAGGTCCTAACTCCCCTGCAGGCATTTGGCTCCCTAAATTGAAAGCGTTTCCAAGATTTAGCTATTATAAATTGCGCTGCTATGAACATGGGTGCACATATATCACTGTGATATGACCTTTTCAGTTTTTCTGGGGAAATGTTCAGGAAATGCTTGCTGGGTTGAATGGAGCTCAGGAAGGTTTTTTTTAAAAGTCAATTATTTTAGTGTAGTAAAATATACTTAACATAAAGTTGATCATTTTAAAATTGATCATTGATCATGACCATCTTAAGATACACAATTCAGCAGCATCTAGTATATTCATAGTATCATGTGACCATCACAGTTATCTAGTTCCAGAACCTTCTCTTCTGAATGGGAAGGTTCTGGTGAGATTTCAATAGGCTTCTGATGTATAATTGGGACTTGGTGTGGCAGTGCCAGAGCCAAATCGTGCAGCATCTGAAGCAGGCTGAGTTACACAAGGTGTGAGAAGAAAAGTGCTAGGCAATGAGGCTGGCTAACTATGCGGGTCCCCACCATGTGCCAATAGATTTATCCTCTTTTTCTCTTCCAGGGTTGCCTTTTTTCACTATGGAGGAAGAGGTGTTAGTCCTACATCTTCCTCTCAGGGAAGACTACCTCTTCTCTGTGGTGTGCCTCTAGTCCTTGCCTTAGCTCTGCTGTGGGACGTCCACTCTGTCTGGCTTTATAATGGTCATTTTCCAGAGATTCTGGTCTTCCTGAAAGTTGTTGCTGCTGCCACCACCATGCATATCTCAGCCAGGAGCTGAAGGGGTAGGTGTCCCTTCATGTCCTTGCCCTGGGCTGTAATCCCTTTAGGCACTTTTGATGTAAGGCTGTGGGATGCAGAGCCTTCCCTAAAGGAGATAATGGGAAGAAATTTCACCATGGGAGTAATCTAGTCTGCATGCGGCTGGAGGGTCTTTCAAGACTTCAAATGCTGAAATTTACTCCCCATTATAGAGCATTAAGAGAATGAAAGCTTAATCCAACTATGATATTTAGAGGTGGGGCCTTTGAGAGATGATTAGGGTTATATAAAATAATTAGGATGGAGCCCCAAGGAGCCTGAGGCAGGAAGAGTTCAAGTTTGTGCACAGCCAGGCAATTTAGCCCCTTAACCATCCCCTGCCTTTTGCCATGAGCTGCCAGTGAGAGCATCATCTGCTCCTAGACGTGGCTCCTAGGCATTGCGCCGCCAAAATCGTGCACTAAATGAACCTCTTTTAAAAATAAACCTTAGGATGGTGATATAGCTCATTCTTACAGTGCTTGCCTAGCATGCACAAAGCCCCACCTTCAATCCCCAGTACCACACACACAAAAACATTAATAAATAATGTAAAGTAAAAAAAAAGTAAAGTAAAGTAAAATAAAATAAAATAAAATCAGTCTCTTAAAAAACAGCCTGTCTCAGGTACAGTTAACCAAAATAGGGAGGGAAAACCCTCAAAACTGGATTTTAATTTTGACTTTTCCCAGGGTCCAAGGGACCAGGACCATTTACAAGATACAATAATCCTCTCCAGTACATTTTCTCAATCTTAGTCATTGACCAAGTTGAATTGGAAGTGGTATCTAGACAAGTATTGTTCAATAAAAAAATTACTTTAGCCATAAAGGTGCTTTTACATATAATCTTCCTAGAAATCAATGCCATCACACTCCAGAAAGAATGGCTATTATCAAGAAATTGAATAATTAAAAATTCTGGCAAGGTTGGGGTGGGTAAGAACCTTTCCACATTGTTGATTGGAATGTAAACTAGCAAAACTACTATGGAAATCAATATGGAAATTCCTTGGAAAACTAAAAATAGAAATTCCATTTGACTCAGTTATTCCTCTTCTAGATATCTTCCCAAAGAGTTAAAGTCATCATATTATAGTGATACATATCAAAAGCAATGAGCTATCCATTCTTCCTGGTAAGCGGTGCGAGCCAGCCTTGGGCACACCAGGGAAAGAACAAGTAAGCGTCTCCTGAAAATCAATCATGCTAAAACTTGGGGGACCAAGCAACAAAGCAACAAGCTAGCCTTTCTGGTAAGTGGCGCCAGCTGCAGGTGCGCGAGGGAGAGAGTAAGATAGTGTTTCCCATGAGCCTATGGGCGGGCTGAGAATCAAGCATTCTGTGGTGACCCCACCCCTTAGAAACTGGATGGTTTTGAGGTCAGCAGGAGTTGATAGCAACTAAGGTACATAAAGCAAATAAATGCTTGTATTGTTGGGTTGATTATGCTGACCTGGGGCCGGAGGTCTGAGCATCTCTTGGGAGGATGACTGTATGTAATGTAGCAAATATGGGGATTTCCTTCTATCTTGTCTTTGAAGGCAAATATTGTTTTCACTGTTTTGCTTTGTTCTGATTAACTGTTTTGCTCTATTCAATATTCTGTTTTGTCTGGTTTTATAGTGTTCTGTTTTCCAGAGATTCTGGTTTTGCTATATCTGATGGAATGGACAACTATTGTGAAGATAACAAGATATACTATGGTACTTATTATTGTTATCCCGGTATCCTGCTCTGAAGTTCTGTACCAGTTTCACTGCATTGTCTTGACTGGCTTTGTTTGTATTATTTTGTTGTATTTTACTATCTTTAAAATAAAAAAATTATGGTGATACATATCAACAGATAAATGGATAAAAAAAATGTGGCATTATACACAGCAGAGTACTACTCTGCTATAAAGAAAGAAAATTAAGGCATTCATAAGCAAATGGATACACTCTGAGACCATAATGTTAAGTGAAATAAATCAGACATAAATTGATATGTCTGATTAAATATTGCATGTTTTCTTTTATGTGAGAAACCCCCAAAAGAAATAAGTAGCAAAATAAAAGATAATAGGAAGTAGGGAGATGTTTTTCAAATAGGAAGAAGAATAAGAGATAGAGGATGGGAAGAAGGAGGGAAGAAAAAGGGGTTGGAAAAAAAAGAATTGAATAAAGAAATTAGAAATAGAGCTTTTAAAAATGGGAAGGGGGCCAGGGATTTAGCTCAGTGGTTCAAGTGCTTGCTTGATAAGCACAAGGTCATGAGTTCGATTCCTGATACCAAAATAAAATAAATGGGAAAGGGACCCAGAGTTGGAAAGAGCAGGGAAGGATAGAGAACAAAATGGGTAGAGAACAGCAAAAGAATTAAGATATGTTATGCACATGGGCCAATTTCTGACAATAAATGTAGTCATTATGTACTGCAAACATAATTTTTATTTTTTTACTATTTTTTGGGGGGTACTAGGAATCACACTCAGGACCTCATGCTTGCCAGGCAGGCACTGTGCCATTGAGCTAAATCCCCTATCACCATCAATAGGTTCCACCAGTATGAAACTTGGTCAGGCCCAGCATGATGCCTGCCCAGGAGGTGCTGGACCTTAAAAAGGACAGCGTGTCCCTCCAATACTGAGTTCCATGCTCTTCTTCCAAGCCTCAATTGAACTTCCCACTTTTCAAGCACATGCCACTGTCTCCCCAATCAGCTGTCAATACATCATTCTGCTCATCCTTTCATACTCCACCCCCCTCCAGTCAAACCTAATAAAAGCCAGAAGGCTTCTTTATCTATCTCAGAGGGCTCTCATACTCTTCTGCAGTCCTCCCGTACCCACAATAAAGACCTTTTTTTCTTTTCTACCTTTACTTCTCTATCCTGCCAAAAAAACCTAACACCCATAATTTTTAAATTTAATTAAAAAATACCAATTATCGTTAGATGAGTTACTAAGAGAGAAAGAATTATTGAGGTATTTTACTTCTTTTTTCACACTGTCTCCAAAATCCTGTTTGTATTTTCACACTCATAACACATCTGATTTTGAATGCTAAGTTTTCATCACACATAGACTATCTGTACTTAGGTTTTATAAAATTTACAGGTGAAAATGAAGATTCATATACCAACTTATTCCAAATTCTCTCTAAAAAGTTTCCAGTAACTGAATCAAATATCAGCTTCCAAATACTTTTAGAAGTCTAAGATTGGCAACACCAAATACTAATTGCACAAAAATTTGATTTGTTTTCTCTCCAAAAAAAGTTTCAGATTAGCCCAGTGATAAAAATGATTACCTTGGTCATCATGATTACCTTGGAATCATGATTGGATTCCAAATTACTTTTTTAAAAATTTTATTTAAAGAGAAAAAAACAAAAAAAAAACAGAAAAAAGGGTAGCAACAATATAAAGTTCAAGGAAAAAAGAAAAGAACAAAAAACACTAAACAATCATTACTTGATAACTTCATACTGTCATCTTGGAAATAGTTGTTTGAGTTACAAAGTTAAAACATACAAAGTACACATTCAAACAAGAGACTGTTAATAGTTCTGCTCCACGATCTAACAAAAACAGTAATATGGTCATTCATCTTACACACTTAGACATACATGCAATTATATCCATTAGAGCACTTTCTTTCCCTCTCTTTTTTTACAGTAGCAATTACACATTTTGGGTTTTATTATTCCTACATTTCTTATTACTTTTTACACTACAGACACAATGTGATATTTATAAATATGATTCTTATTTATTTCACTAATGAGGATAGTCTCAAGTTGTCTCATTTTACCTATGAAAGCCTCAAGATCATCCTTCTTCACAGCTGAGTAATACTCCATTGTATAAAAATACCACATCTTTTTCATCCACTCTGTGGTTGATGGGCATCTTGGTTGTTTCCCAGATTTAGCTATTACAAACTGTGCTGCTATGAACATGGGTGCACATATATCAATGTGATATGATCTTTTCAGTTTTTCTGGGAAAATACCCAGGAGGGGAATAGCTGGGTTGAATGGAGCTTCCACTCCTAGTCTTCTGAGAATTCTCCATACTGATTTCCATAGTGATTGTACCAGTCTACACTCCCACCAACAGTGGGGCAGTGTTCCCCCCCACACAGCCTCATCAACATTTGTTATCAGTTGATTTCTTGATGGCAGCTATTCTTTCAGGAGTGAGATGAAATCTCAATGTTGTTTTAATTTGCTTTTCTTGAATAACCGGTGAAGGTGAACATTTCTTCATGTATTTATTTGCCATTTATATATCTTTATCTGAGAACTGTGTGTTCATTTCAGATGCCCATTTTTGGAAAGGGTCTTTGAATTTGGGCAGCTTGATGTTTTTCAATTCGTTATACGTTCTTGATATAAGTCCTTTGTCTGAGGGGTTGCTAGCTAAAATTCTTTCCCATTCTGTGGGTTTCCTTTTCATTCTGCTGGTGATTTCTTTTGAAGTGCAGAAACTTTTCAATAATATGAGATCACAGTTGTTGATTCTCTGAAGCATTTCCTGAGCAGTTTGCATTTTGTTCATGAATTCTCTGCCTACCTCTATGTCTCCAAGACTTCCACCTACCCTATCTTCCAGTAGATTTAGTGTTTCTGTTTTAATGTTTAGGTCTTTGATCCATTTAAACTTTAGTTTTGTGCATGGTGATAGGCATGGATCTAGTTTCAGTCTTCTGCATGTGGAGAGCCAATTTTTCCAACATCATTTATTAAAGAGGCTATCCTTCTTCTAGTGAACATGTTTAGCCCCTTTGTCAAATATCAGGTAGCTGAGTGTCTTTCTACTTATACTTGCATCTTCCCTTGTTCCCTTGGTCCTCAGGTCTATTTCTTTGCCAGTATCATGCTGATTTTATTACTGTGGCTTTGTAGTAAAGTTTCAAGTCAGGAATTGGGATGCCTCCTGCCTTGCCTTTTTTGCCCAGAATTGCCTTTGCTATTCTAGGTTTCTTCTGTTTCCAAATGAATTTTAGGAGTGTTTTCTCTAGATCTGTGAGGTATGTCAATGGTATTTTGATTGGGATTGCATTAAATCTGTATAACAGTTGTGGAAGTATGGTCATTTCACAATGTTGGTTCTTCCTAGCCAAGAGCAAGGAATATCCTTCCATTTTCTAATATCTTCTGCAATCTCCTTTTTTAGCATAGCATAATTTTCAGCATATAGGTCTTTTACATTCTTAGGTTGATTCCTAAGTATTTCATTTTTTTAGATGTTCTAAAGGGCAATAGTTCAATAATTTCTCTCTCAGTGAGTTTCTTGTTTGTGTACAGGAATGCTATTGATTTTTGCTCATTGACTTTTTAGCCAGCTACACTGCTGAAGTTGTTTATTACCTCTAGCAGTCTTTTAATGGAGTTTTTTGGGTCTTCTATATAGAGTATCATGTCATCTGCAAATAGTGATAATTTAACTTCTTCCTTTCCTATCTTTTTGTCTTTTATTTCTCTCTCTTGTCTGATTGCCCTGGCTAGTGTCTCCAGAACTATATTGAAAAGGAGTGGTGATAGTGGATATCCTTGTCTTGTTCCTGATTTTAAAGTGAAAGCTTTCAGCTTTTGTCCATTTAGTATAATATTGGCTATTGGTTTGTGATAGATGGCTTTTATAAGGTTGAGGTAGACACCGTGTATTCAAAGTTTCTTAAGGGTTTTTATCATGAACATATGTTGGACTTATCAAAAGCTTTTTCTGCATCTATTGAGATGACCATGTGGTTTTTGTTTTTGGCTCTGTTGATGTGGTGTATCACATTTATTGATTTGCATATGTTAAACTATCCCTGCATTCCTGGAATGAACCCCACTTGTTCATGATGTATAATCTTCTTGATGATTTGCTGCATTCTATTTGCCAGTATTTTATTGAGAATCTTTGCATCAGTGTTCATTAGTGAGATTGGCCTATAGTTCTCCTTTTTGGCTGGGTCTTTCTCTGGTTTTGGTATGAGAGTAATGCTTGCCTCCAGGAATGAATTAGGGAGGATTGCCTTGTTTTCAATTTCATTGAAGGGTTTAAGGAGTTTTGGCATCAAATCTTCTCTAAATTTCTTGTAGAATTCGGCTGTGAATCCATCAGGATCTGGGCCTTTTTTTCTTGGTAAGTTTTTTATTACATTTTCAATTTCAAAAGCTGATATTGGATTATTCTGAATTGCTATATCTTCTTGGTTGAGTTTTGGTAGTTCATATGTTTCTAGAAATCTGTCCATTTCCTCTGTGTTTTCCTCTCTATGTGAGTAGAGATTTTCAAAGTAGGTGTTCATGATCTTTTGAATTTCCATGGGATCTGTAGTAATTTCCCCCTTTTCAGTCCTTATTGCATGAATTTGGGTTTTTTCTTTCTTTTTCTTTATAAGGTTAGCTAGAGGTTTGTCAACTTTTTTATTCTCTCAAAAAAACCAGCTTTTTGATTCATTAATTCTTTGCATTTTTTTTAGTTTCAATTGCATTGATTTCTGCTCTAATCTTTACTATTTCCTCTCTTCTATGAGCTTTGATTTTAACTTGCTCTTCTTTTTCTAGTAGCTTAAGATGAAGCATTAGGTTGTTTATTTGTGCTCATTCTGTTTTCTTGATATGACTATTTATTGCTATATATTTCCCTCTTAAGACTGCTTTCATTGCATCTCACAGATTGCAATAGGTTGTTTCCACATTTTCATTAAATTGTAGGAATTACTTTATTTCTTCCTTAATTTCATCTGTAGCCCACTGGTTGTTTAAAAGACTGTTGTTTAATTTCCATGTATGCATGCAGGTTTTGCAATTTCTTTTGCCATTAGTTTCCATTTTCAGTGCACTATGGTCAGATATTATGCATGGGATAATTTTAATACCCTTGCATTTACTTAAGAATGTTTTATGGGATAATATCTGGTCTATTTTGGAGAATGTCCTGTGGGCAGCTGAGAAAAATGTGTATTCTGTTGTGGTTGGGTGGAACACTCGGTAAATATCTACTAAGTCCAGTTGCTTGGAGGTATGATTCAGTTCTATTACTTCTTTGCTGATTTTTTGTCTAGTTGACCTATCTCTTTGTGACAATGGGCTGTTAAGGTCCCCTGTAATAATTGTGTTCTTGTGTATTTGGTTTTTCGTGTCCTTTAGTATCTGTCTTATATAGTTGGGTGCTCCTGCATTTGGTGCATATATATTTATAATTGTTAGTTCTTCCTCTTGAATTTTTCCACTTACAAGTATGTAGTGACCTTCTTTGTCTCTTTTAATCATTTTAGGCTAGAAGTTCACATTGTCTGAAAATAGAATAGTTAACCCTGCTTTTTTCTGGGCTCCTGTTGCATGGAATACTGTTTTCCATCCTTTGACTTTTAATCTATGAGTTTCCTTTTGTGTCAGATGTGTTTCTTGTATACCATATATTGTGGGATCCTGTTTCTTGATCCATTCTGTCAACCTATTTCTTTTGATAGTTGAATTGAGGTGATTTACATTTATGGATATTGCTGATATGTATTCGCTCAACTTTGCCATGTTATGTTCCAATAGTTTGCTTTCTGCTTTTCCCCCTTATTTAATGCTTGTCCTACCTGGTGGTTTCTTTCTGTTGTTCTGGGGATTGTGGTCATTTTTATCTCTGTCTAGTATGTCTTTCAACACTCTTTCTAGGGTTAGTTTGGTGGATGTGAATTTCTTCAGTTATTCTTTGTCATGGAAGTATCTTGTTTCTCCATTAAATTTAAAAGACAATTTTGCTGGGTACATCAGTCTGGGTTGAAAGTTGTTTTCTTTCAGGGCTTGAAATATCTCATTCCAATCACGTCTTGACTTGAGTGTTTGTGCTGAAAAGTCTGCTGTGATTCTAATGGGCTTTCCTTGATAGGTGACTTGTGTTTTTTTCTCTAACAGCTTTTAGTATTCTGTTTTTATGTTGTATGTCTGAGATCTTAATTATTATGTGTCTGGGTGTAGATTTATGTTGGTTGTGACTGTTTGGCATTTTGTATGCCTCACTTATCTGCATATCAGATTGTTTCCCCCATGTTTGGGAAGTTTTCTCCTATTATTTCTGTGAATATTTTAGATATATCATTTGTATTGACTCCAGCATCTTCACTAATGCCTACTAATCTTATATTGTTGCTCTTGGCATCATCTTGAAGCATCTGGATTGTCATTTCATGCTGCTTTGTTATTTTTAAAAGTTCTATCCTTTCATGATCACTAATTGTGATCCTGTCCTCAAGGTCCAAAATCCTAAACTCAGCTTCATTTAAATGGTTTTGCACACTTTGAATAGAATTTTTTGTTTCTTGGATGTCTCTTTTAGTTTGCTTCATGAATTCTGCTTATTTTTTATACTGTTCATTCAAGGTTTCAATCAGTTTCCCATGTTCCTGTACTTTTTTCTCTATTTCTTCTTTAGCTGTGCTCAGCAACTCCTTTACTAAGGTTGTTACTGCTAATTTGATTTCCTCTATGGCCTCACAGAGTTGTTTTTTTATTTCATTCGCTATCTTTTCAGAGATTTCTGGTGTGTTACCTTTGGAGTCCTCTATTTCAATGTTTCCTGTACTTGTACCTGGTGGACTGGATGTTTGAGATTGCATTTTCCTTTTTTGTTTTGCCATTTTCCTCTTTCGAGTTAGTGTTTAGTCCTTCAGACCTGCTAGTGTCAACTGTTGGTAGTGTGTATCTTGGTGTCCTACTGTAAGGTTGATGTTTGTCCAGTTGCTGGGTCCCACAATGAATAGGTGGGCCAGTCACCTGACTTCCTGCTGCAGGGCCTGTTGGGTGAGTCCTATACTCTTCCTGGGCTGACAAGCCTAGTAGTATTGACGTAGGTCAACTTTTAGTTCCTGCTAGTATTTTATCTTCAGGTTATTCCAGGTCATCAAATCTCCCTGTCTATAGTGTTTGTGTCTGCTGAGGCCCTACTGTGTCCCTATTGTGTGCCTGTGTGTCTTATAAGCCCTTTTGATTTTCTTCAAGTTGGGGGAGTCCTTTTTGACATACTCCTCACTCTGCCTGATGTTTTGTGTGTGTAGGGAGGGGTCACCCTCACTCTTGTCAGAGTTACCATGGTCTTACAGTTAGTTGGAAGGAGCTTTACTACTAGCCCTATTTACCCACTGTACACCTCTATTTTAGTGGCATACTCACCACACTGACTGGAGCCAGCTGAGATCTTTTTCGGTCTTACTCTCCCTTCAAGCTAGCACAGATAGATAGTCCGCTGTAGTCCAAGGTTCTTCTGGGTGCAGATTTCCAAGTTTGCCTGGTGCACGCTCGGATTCCACCGCTGCCACCAGAGTGCATGCAGTCAGGGCCTAGGGTGGGCTCCTGGCCCTGCTAGCTGCCTGGGGCTTGCCAAGCACAGTCCGATTAGGCCCACTGGTCCCTCTCGAGTGCCTTGGGGTGGTATCAGATGCAGGGCGTGGTCTTACTGCCTGGGTGCAGAGTTCCAAGTTTGCCCGGTGCACATTGGAATCCCAAATTACTTTTTGATATAATAATTTCTCCCTGATTCCAATCCGGTCACTTAGGCTTCCCCACTATCCCTGGGAATGCAAATTTAATCTGATTTCCTAACTCTGGCTCCTTTTTCTCCTACAAATCACAGAAAGTCAATTTAAAGAATAGGCTTGCTGTGAGTGGTGGGTCACACTTACAGTATCAATACTCTGGGAGGCTGAGGTGGGAGGTTTGCAAGTTTGAGACAAACGTGGGCAATTTAGCAATTTAGTAAGTCTCTCTCTCTCTCTTTCTCTCTCTCTGTCTCTCTATATATACATATACAAACACATACACACAAGACTCAAAATATAAACACACACACACACACACACACACACACACACACAGAGGACTAGGGTTGTAGCTCAACATGAAGGCCCTGGATTCAATCCTCTGTACCACAAAATTTATGAATGGAGAGACAGAGACAGAGACAGACAGTGACAGAGAAACAGTGACAGAGACAGGCAGAGAAGGCACAGAGACAGAGAGATAGAGACTGAAAGAGATGGAGGAGAGACTATTGTTAGTTCATTAAGAAGAAGTCTACAGGAAGGTGGTCTTTGTGCTTGGTGGATTCCAGTGGCTCAGTCACATACTCAAGGCCCCAGAGATATTAGACTATTGGCTCTGTCATCCCCAGGCTTGGTTTCATTCTATGACTTCTCCATGAAGTCATAGAATATGGCTAAGAGCAGATGGTGTTGAATGTCATTTTCTAGCTGAAGAGGAAAAAGTGAGTAAGAGAATTTGTTTCCACCAATTTGGGAAAATTTTCTTTTTACCTCCCTGGCATCATCCTGTCCTGGTAAAAAAGATGGGATGGTTACATTTGACAGAGATTGACCAAGACCATCTCAGGATCTGGGAATAATTCTTCATGCTATGTTCTTGCTACACAATAGGTGGGAGGAAGTACAGACGTTGGGGAATCAGTCCCACTGACCAATACACTTCCCTTCCACTTTTTGTTTCTCTATCTTTTTTTGTTGCTGCAAAACAAATACGCAGTAATAGAACATTTATCATTTTAACCATTTGGAGCATACAGTTCACAACATCCATCTCTAAATGTTTTGCATCTGCCTAAACTACAAGTCCATACTCTAAGCATATTAAGAAGAAACAGTCAGTTTCTCATAACCCAAATCACATTGAAAAATTTTTCTGCTCAGAAAACAAGCAACCAATTCTTTAGTGGATATTAGCTGGCCATGCATCAGTTCAGTTTAGTTCTGATACTGTACCACTGTGGGGGCATTGGCCAGAGATACATATGAGATAAACATGCAGAGATAAGGGACATTTAGAGCCACAAGCCAAAACCTCCCAGATTACATGATTAAGATTGGAAGTCTACTGGGCCACAAATGACAGTAGGATCAAAATGCATTGCCTTAAGCAGTGTATGCTCTGGCCTTCATTCTCCCCATACTCCTTTATCATTTAAAGTAGTCAGTCATTTGACAGACCATCCTGATCATCCAGTTTTTTTCCCCTGTTCCCTCAATGAATTTGTGTATGGAAGCCTTTCTTTTTTCTTTGATCCCTGCTTCCTGGGTCTATCAATTAAAGGCCACAGAGGCTTCAGTTCTGGGCTCTCATTTGAGACTTTCTCATGCTATAGGGTCTCGGTTAAGGGAAGCCTCTCTGGGCCCTCTTGGAGTAGGCATTGGACATTAACTCCAAGTAATTGTTCATCCTTTTTTGCATTGTGCATGAACCTCCTCACATTTAAGTTCCTCAAGCAGCTTGCAGAATTCAGGGAGACATATTTACCAGTTTATTACAATGAATATTTGAGAAGATGCAAAGAAATAATGATGAAGAGCTGAAAAGGGAGGGAGGAGGCAGGGTCTGGAAGATTTCAAGCATGGGAATTTTTTTCTGGTGGAGTTGGGATTGAGTTCTTTTATTTTTCTATTTTTTGGTACAGGGGATCTGGGTGAGTTCTTGTTCCACTTCCTCTAAGTCTCCATGTGTTCAGCTATCTAGAACCTTTGGGTTTTTAAGAAGACTTCATTGCTTAGCCATGACTGAAGCATGGATGACCCCATCAAAATGTGACTGGAGTGGCCCTGAAGGAAGGCCAGCAGATCGCTGTAGCTGCTGGTTTCAAACAGAAGCCTAAAGAGAATTCTTTCTGTGGTCTGTTGGCCATTTCAGAACTTTGGAAATGGAATGGTCAATTCATCAGAAAGAAATAGCAGGTGAGTATGGCGCACTTTAGGGGGCCTGCAGGGGAGAGACCCTGGCACCTCGGGACCTGCACCATGCGGTTGACTCAGGGTGCCAGGAGAACAAGGAGCTCCTTCCCTCTCTGGGGGGCGGCTGAGAGTGTGGCCGACTTTCGGCAGCCCGAAGGAGAGAGACCCTGGTGCATCGGGACCTGCACAGTGCGGTTGACTCGTGGTGCCAGGAGAACAAGGAGCTCCACCCCTCTGTGGGGGTAGCTGAGAGTGTGGCAGACTTTTGGCAGCCTGAAGGAGAGAGACCCTGGCTCATTGGGACCTGCACCGTGCGGTTGACTTGGAGTGCCAGGAAAACAAGGAACTCTTTGCATCTTTGGGGGGCGACTGTGATCCTGCCTGCATGTGGGCTGAGAATCAGACATCTCATGTCGTCCTGTCCCCCATCCTGTGTCCCTCCTCCCCTTCCCCCCTGCCTAGCAAGTGGGAGCCAGTGAACTACACGTCTTGTGAAAAGACTGGCTATGTTATTTAGTATGAGCTCTCCATATGCAAAGATAAGGACAACCATTTGGAAGAAAACAAGAGACAATATGACAGATAGTGAAGATCTCTGGTTGTTTAGCTTTGAAATTTATGCTTTCTTATGTCCCATTCTGTTCTGTTTTGTTGTGTTTAATTTTAATCCCTTTTAAAATAAAATAAAAAAATAAAAAAACAAAAACAAAAACAAAATGTGACTGGACAGACAGAGTTTGATCTATTGCTAACAGACTGAATGGGACAGCCCAGCAAGGCTGTCTGTCCAGATTCTTTGTGGCGTGTTTGTGTAGCTTTCCTTCCTCTAGTATATGAGACAGGTCTTCTGAAATGAAAGTTTTATCATCAAAGAATTTCTTTATCCTCGCTTCAGGATAAAAAATTGGGAGAAGATTCGAGTCTATTTTTAGTTTCTGAGAACAACCTTGGGAAGAGAAAAATGGTTTTTATGACCTGTCTAGGGAAGAAAAAGTAGCAGGTGAAAGGAGAACAGGAGCAGGTCAGAAAGGGAAGCAGAAAATAATTTTTAAAAAATTGTATGCATACCAATTACGTACAGACTTTTTTCTTGTATTTCCATAAATGACACAGTGTAACAACTATTTATGCAGCATTTATATTACATTAGGTACAATAAGTAATCTAGAAGTAGTTTAAAGTATATAAGAGGGTGTGTGTGGATTATATGGAAACAGTACATCATTTAATGCCATGGGTTTGAGTACTGTTGGATTTGGTATATTCAGATACTGAAGAATTATTGTACATATTCTATCATGATTGGATTATTTCAATTAATGTAACATCCTCAAAGTTCATCCATGTTGTAGCATGTGTCAGAATTTCTTTGCTTTTTAAGGCTGAATAGTATTCCACTGCATGCATGCACTTATTTAAAAAATCCATTCGTTAGTTGATGGACACTGGACTGCTTTCCCTTCTTAGTTATTATATATAATGCTGCTATGAACAAGGGGGTACAAATGTCTGATTTCAGTTATTTGGAGAAGAAGTGGAAATGTTGGGTTGTATTTTACAAAATGACATTCTGTTTTCCAGAGCAGTTGCACCGTTTTACCTTCCCATCACAGTACACAAAAGTTTCAATTTCTTCATATCCTTGTCAACACTTTTAATCTTCCCTTTCTCTTTCCCTTCCTCCCTCAGTAGTAGCTACCCTCATGGATGAACCAGTATTTAATGTGGTTTCAATTTGCATTTCCCTAATGATTAGTGAATTGGGGCATTTCCCCCCATATTTATTGGCCTGAGAAATGTCTATTTAGTTTCTTTGTTAATTTTTTATTCAAAGCTTTCTCTTTTGGTTGTAAATTACAGGAGAGTTTTATATATTTTGCATACCATCCTCTTATTAATATATGATTTGCAACTATTTTCTCTCACTCCATCAGTTGTCTTTTGAGACTGTTGATGGTGCTCTTTGATGGAAAAAAATCTTTAAATTTTGGAGTAGTTAAATTTATATTTTTCCCATTATCTTTTGATGATGACACTTCAAAATTTTTTTGTTGTATTTTTTGAACCCTACTTATCCTATTCAGGCTTCTCAAGCACCACCAGGCACTTCATTCTCTGGGCTTGGACTGGTTTTTAAATCTCTGACTTGCATGGCGATGTTCGTTCCAATGGGAGTCCTATGATAACTACCTTGAAAGGGTTAAGTAACAAATCTAAATTTATAGAGTGGTAACAAATGTCATCTGCTCAGTAGTGCGAGATTGTGAATTTGATTCCTGGCACCAAAGGAAAAAAAATGGATGAAAGATATACAGATGAACAAAGGAAGGAAGGAAGAATGAGTCCAGTGACACACAGGCAGATCTCTGAACACCCCAGGTTTTCCCTGAAGCTCACTTCCTCAGATAAATCTTCTGAGCATCCCCTGGTGGGCCCGCAGAAGCTGCTATTCAATTATCCTTTTCACTATACTACAAAGTTGTTTGAGTTTGCTTTCCATTGCTAAACAAAATATATAAAATACATTGTTCATAAATGTGAAAGTTAAAGCTGCTCAGTGTCTATTAAGTGATGAATGTATTAAAAAAGAAAATGGGTGATTTATAAAGAAATATGTTTATTTGGATCAGGATCTGAAAGTCTAAAAGATCACAGTCTTGAAAGTCACTGGCATCTGCTTGGCTTCAGGTGAGGGCCTCTTACTGATTTGTACATTGGTGGAAAAGTCTAAGAAGCAAGTGGATACCTGGAGAAGAGGTGAAAGGGAGAAAGTAAGAAAGAGAACTGAGGAACCTAAAATTACTTTACAATAAACCACTTATTATGCCTTATGTTTAGATATACCCCAAAGTCACATGCACTCATAAGTGGAGCTTTAGGGAAGGTGGCTGGATCATGGGTATGTGGTACTGTATTATAGATATGATAACTGGATTACTCTACTGATTTGTTTAGTATTGTTCTGGGTGTAGATAATGGGAAGGCCCATCCTAGGTGTGAGTGACACCAACCAATAAGTTTGTAGCTTGAATGGAATAAAAAGGGAAAGGAAGCCTTATTGCTTCAGTGCCTCCTACCTGCCAAAGCATGAACTGTTTATCCTCTTGATGCTCTCTGCCATGCTTCCCTGCCTTGGAGGCAGCTAATTGTGGACTAAAACCTCTACAGAATGTGAGCTAAAATAAGCCTTTCCTAATTTAACTTGTGTCAGGTATTTTGTACCAGCAAAGAGAAATAATTAACATACCACTTGTGTGGTAACCAACCCAATTTCATTATATGAGAAAGGCATTAATCCTTTTTAATCACCTCTTAAAGGCCCCATCCTCTCTCAACACTGTTACACTAAAGACTGAATTTCAGTATGAGTTTTGGAGGAGATGAACCACATCAAAACCATAGCAACTGATCTTGGGACCATAGCTGAGAATGACAGTGTGAAAACAGATGAGAAAGTAGTGCTTAGGTCTTTTTTCTTTTTTGCTTTAACTAGAGCTTGAACCAGGGCCTTCACACTGAGCTATATCTCTAGGGTCACTATCCCCCCTTTAGTATTTATTTTGCAACAGAATCTTGGTGAATTTCTGGGTTTCCCAGTTCTGCTTGAACTTGCAGTCCTCCTGGCTCAATCTCTCAGAGGGCCAGGATTATAAATCTGTGCCACTAGGTTACTTGGGCTTTTAAAATATACTTTCACTGCATCTGAGGAGGGGAAATCAAATTGGTACTACAGTGATTCATAGGAGTTCACTTTAGTGGGTCTGTCTTCTCAGGTACACAGAGCACTTGTATTTCCAGATATATCTGGATTTAAGTATCCTAATAAATAATAATAATATCTAAAATTTAATAGTTTATACCATGTATGTGTCATAGATTTCTCCCGATGCATTCCTTCTTTAGTGTGCTGCCTCCTACGTGCTTGATATCGACAGAAAGGTGTCAAAATGCGTGAAAACACTACTGTGTTGCAGTGTTCAACCATGGCAGCATGCAGAATGAATGATTACTCAGAGAAAAGATTTAGTTCAGTCACCCAGTAGACCCAGAGGAGCTGGGTGGTGAGCATTAGTGAGACTCCTAGGACCAGCCTCAAGCCGGAACTCTCCGGTATTCACTTAAGAGTGTCAGTGTAAGTGAAAAAACAGAAGAAAAACAGTTTGGGCAAGGAGCTGTCTCAAGACTAGGTAGTTTTCCTGGGAAAGGGGAAAGATCAAGGCCATGCCTCACTAATCTAAACTTCTTGTTGTTTAACCATTCACTTCATAGAACCTGTGTGCTTTTGTCCTGAAGTTTAATTATTTACTCCTCAGCCAAGATCTCTACACAAAGTGGAGGCAGAATTCACTGTCCCAGAGTAAGAATGCAGATGCAAGATATTAGGTGGATCTACAAGAGGACTACTATTCAGCCTAGGTGTGTGTTTAGGGAGCCAGGAAGTCTTCCTGAGAAAGGAGAGTTGAGTTGAATCTTGGAGGGAAAGATAATGCTGGAAAGATAGACCCAATCCGTCTGCTTCTGGTATTCTTTCAGGAATCTCCACCATGGCAGTCTAACTTGGTCTTACAAAGTTCCTAACTCTGGTTGATTAGCCTACAGGCAGATATTGACCTAAGCCTGGGCCACTCATAGCTTTGTTCTAGGATTTTTTCAGACAAAGTTCTGAGTAAATGTTTATCCTTAGCTGGTGGTAGAAGTTGAAGGATGACCCAGAGGTTATTGGAAGATGGGTTTAGGAATGGTTTTGAGTGAAAAAGAGTGAGGCTAGTACACAGAGATAATAGACCGTCAGAGTACCAGTAGTCTGCCCTTTTCCATGAACGCGTAAGATCAATTGGTATTCTTCTGGTAAGTTCTCCTTTGGCTTCAGTGCCTCTAGTGACATTTCCATCACTTTATACCTAAGAGCCCTACTACACTTATGGAATGAGCCTGAATGAGCAACTCCAGGAGATCCAATGATATACACAAAGTATCAGATGCAAGCAGAGCATCTTGAGGTATATGGAGAAGACCAGAAGAAGTTTGGAATCTGTTATGGCATGTATTTAGATGCCCCCACTCCTGCCACCGCAAAGCCCCATGCAGTCATAGGTGGAGCTTTTTGTGGCAGGATCTAGAGTGTGCAATGCTGGGATCAAGGATGTAAAGCTGGGATTGATATATGGTGTGATGCTGGGATTAAAGGTACCCTACCCTGGATGTGCTTGCTACTTGCCCTAAGGGTGGGTAGCTTCAGTGTACTACAGGAGACAGAAAAAGTCTGCTGTGATTGCTGCTTGTCACTTGCTGCTGCTGCTTTGCTACTTTGCTGCTTTGCTGCCTTCTGCCCATCATGAACTGTTTCTCCTCTGTGATGCCCCTCTGCCATGCCACCCTGCCTTGGAGCCAGCCAACTATTCACTGAAACCTCTACAAACTGTGAACTACAATAAACATTTGCTCCTTTAACTTTGAGTGTTGTGCATTTTGTCTCACAAATGAGAAGTAAGACAGTATCTGTTGGAATGCAGATATTAATACCAGAAGTGCCAAGAGATGAAATTCTAAAAGTAGGTAGAAATCTGATCAAGGGACTCTGGGTCCCTGTGTGGCACTAAAAAGCAGTAAGTATAGGTTCTGTATAGATGGGCTTATAGTTCATAGTGACTGTGACTGAGAGGTCTTTTTTTTTTTTATTGGTACTGGGGATCAAACTCCTGACTGCGCACTTGCAAGGCAGGAACTTATGCCGCTGAGCTAAACCTCCATGCCCGACTGAGTGGCTCTTAAAAACTGGGACTCATAGGCAGGCATAGATATTCCCAAACACTCAGAAGTGCTGGACTAAGCCTAGGGGGTCTGTATGAGTTTTGTTTTTTTGCCATGGGAACAGTCTGTAACTTTTATTAGACATTAAAGGAGCTCCTGGCTCACAATATGTCATGAACTACCACCTACATACAGGCACTCCCAACTTTAAAAAATACACATGCACATTTCATTTCCTCCTTTTTTGCCCCAGAACTTCAAAACTCTTCAACATAGAGAAAATGCTCAATAATTGTTCAGCTGTACACTGTCTTAGATCTTTCATGTCTGTGGTATCAGGAAAAGATGTGACATGATACAAACCTGATTTTTTATGAAGCTTTTTAAATATAACTTCTATTCGGTTCTTGGTTAGGGCAGCTCTATGGAGCCGCCCCTGAGGCACTGCAGCTGTCCCACAAGCCAGCTCCAAGCGTCCCGGCCCTTGCTCCTGCAGCTCCGTCGGACTACAAGTCCCGGGATGCCCGCGCCCACGGCCAGGCGGGGCGGGCGGATCTCCAGGTGATGTCATCCTCTTGGGGCGGGGCCGGACCGAGGGGGCGGGGAGAGGGGCGGGGCGAGGGCGGTGGAGCTTGCTGGTGCTGATGCAGGATGGCTGAGCGCGCAGGAGCCCGGGAGGTCTGAGCCGGGCGAGGCTCGCTCCCTGCGCATCGCTTTGCCTGCCCGTCGTGTGGTTGCCGGCAGGTGGATCGGGGACGCAGGGCCGCGCCAGGGCAGGAGTTCTGCGGTCGGCGGGGCCCGGGGCTGGCAGGCCGCCCACCTTCCCGGTCTCGGAGCGGCGCGATGACCTGCTGAGGCGCTCGTGGGAGGCAGCAGGAGGCGGCCTAGCCGCGGGCGGTGAGGTTCACGGCCTCCTCCCTCGTCGTGCCCAGCCCCGGCCCCGACCGGTCCCCGCGCCCCCACCCGCAGCCGGCCGCGATGGCGGATCCAGCGGAATGCAGCATCAAAGTGATGTGCAGGTTCCGGCCCCTCAACGAGGCGGAGATCCTCCGCGGCGACAAATTCATCCCCAAATTCAAAGGCGACGAGACCGTGGTGATCGGGGTAAGTGGCCGGCGCGCCTGGCCTCCCCCTGCTTCGCCCGACGCCCCAGACAGGGCGGAGGTATCGGGGCCGCCTCCCCTGGCGGCCCAGGACTCCCACACCCCCTGGGTGGATACGCCGGAGGCCCCTCACGCCTCACCCTCGGTCCTTCACCCGGTGGGCAAGCGAGCTGCGGGAGGGGCCGCTGGGGACAGTGGGGCGGACCCCGGGGTGCGGGTGGGCTGGGGGCGAGGAAGGACTCAGATCCGCCATTGTTCGCGGGTGGGGGCCCGGGAGGGCCTATTGTTCCCACACTCGCCACCAGGTGGGTAGTGTGTTCGGGTTACACGCAAGTCTGGGTGCCCAGCCCCCCCCCCCCCTTAAAAGTACGAGCTCGAAACTCATAAACGCTTGCAGGCATCAGTTCGATTTGTCGAACATTTTTGCTTCTTATTCTCACAACCTTAGCAAAGAAAAAAAAAATGAAAAGGAAGCGTAGGAACATATCCTAGCTCGGGCTTGGACCTCCCGTGGCCCTGTAGACGCAGCACCCTGCGATGTTTTACCGTGCTCCGCGCGCGGAAGGTAGAGTGAAAGGGAATACTGGTGGCCTTGGTGAGCCCGGGAGGCTTGGTGTGACTATTTGAGGTTCTTGTCACGCCAGGGTGCTCTGGATGTGTGTCCTCCTTACATGAACGACCCCAGCCCCCACCCCTGACACCTGGTGCCGGAGATTGTGGAATATGCTTCGCGCTGGGTGGAAAGGAGGCTGTGCCTAGATCTGTGGGGCGAGGGAGCCCCGAGGCAGCCAAATAGCCCCTCAGTGCCTACAGCAGAAGTTCCTCTTTGTGACCTGGGCCCCCTCCCTCCTAATCACCCTTCTCACCTTTTCTCCCCTCCCCCAACTGATTTCTCTCTGCAGCCCAGGGGGGTGGGGAAGGATTTTAGCTCTTAAAGGGGTATGTCAGATTAAATACACCAGGCCTGTCCCCCTCCCCCTTCTTGACCATTCGCTGTGTGGCTGACTGTGCCCCCTTTGTATGTGAGCCGTGTGGGGAGGGAGCAAGTTAATGCGAGCCTCCCAGTCCCCGCTGAAGCGTTCCTGGCAACCCGCTCCAGGGTGCTGATGCAGCCTTCCGTCCCCAGCATTGATTAAATGATGTCATCCTGATCACTGAGCATGCTCCGACTAACCCCCTCCCCCTTTACCCCGGTGACTGTTGTATTTAGGTCAAGTGATTGACAGGTGACAATTTTCCGAGGGTATCAGAGGAGAGCAACCGGCCTTTCTCAAGCGCCAGAGTCTGACTTTCTGGGCCACAGCGGTCCCCTGCTTTTTTACCAAGGTTATCTATCTGCTGCAGTCCCAGGTCCTGGTTGTACCCCCTGGCAAGTACTCCACGCAGGAAGAACCCAAACAAGGCTCTGGCCTCGGGGCTTTATGCTGTACCTGCTTAAACAGGGACGGCCCCCCCACCCCGTTCTTTTCCTTCCTATTTTTAGTCATCAGGAAACTGACCTCCAGTGCTATGTAGATGGGCATTCATCTGAGACCTGACCTAGGAGGGCAGGAAAGAGGGGTATTTTTTGCGTTTAGTTTAAATTTGCAGAGAAGATGTGCGCTACCTTATTGACTAGGAGGGAATTTCTATAGTTAGGATTATAGATGGCTTAGGGACAAATCCGTGGGCAGTACACAGAGCAGCCACTGGCTTGCTGGGGTTAGGACTCTCAGCCAGAATCGTCTATAGACTGACTGATCTGCTATTTCCTGACCCCACAGTTCACAGAGTGCAAGTTGCTGGGGACATGTAGCAAAATTGACTTGTAACAAAATTTTAACAGAAATTTGGGCAGCATCAGAACATATTTTGGTGACCTTGTTTTTCCCTCCCAGAGATTTTTTAAAGAGTCTGAAGTTCTCTCCAGTCCCTCCTCCTGCTTCTTTTTTTCTTCTCTTTCCTTCTCCTTCCCTCCCTCCTTCCTCACTGTCTATCAGGACTGATGAAGTGAGGAATAAATCATCCCTGATCCATGGGCAGAGGAGAGACCTTTATTTTTAGCATTAATACATTTCCTTGTTTAATATTATGCTATTACTAAGGGAATATTTGGATTTTCCACCTGAATATAGTACACATTGGTTGACTAAATAAAATGAGTACATACATAAATGAGAAATTTAAACAAAAAATTATGACTGTGAATACACTTGTTGCTTTTTAAATTGTAAAATGATATTTGCTTATCCTTTAACGTAATGAATAGTTTTCTTTATTAAGGTAAACTTCTTATTAAAATAAGGTATTCAAATAGAAAAGTGTTATCATGAATTGCACAACCTGATGATTTTTCATAAAGTAAAAGTCCTTATAACAACTTTACAGACTAACACACAGACATTTTCAGGATTTCAGAGGTCTCCCTAGTTTCTTTCAGTTCTTAATTCTTGCATCAGGGTGAATATTATTCTGATTCTTGATGCATGTTCTCTTTTTAAACTATATAGATAAAAGCATATTGTATGTTTTGTTGTGTGTGTGACTAAGGTTGTGGTCATCAAATTTATCCTCATTCTATAGTATTTCATGATAAGAATATTCCACAATTTGTTTATTTGTTTATTTATTTATATTTTTGAGACAGGGTCTTATTATTCAGTTCAGGCTGGCCTTGGGCTCACTTTGTAGCCCAGGCTGGTCTCAAAGTTGCAAACAATTCTGCTCAGCCTCCCAAGTACTGAGATTGTAGGAGTGTGCCACTCCATAACTTATTTATACAGTAACTGTCAATAAACAATTAGTTATCACTTTGGGGCTAGTTTGAACATTATTTTGCATATCTCTTGGTAAATTAGGGCACAGAACAGAAGATTGCCAGATGCTAAATGGTGTTGAGACTTGGTTTGGCTGGAGTTAGAATCCTTCCTGTTCTTAATTAATAATGTGGATCTAAATACAGCTCTGCAGCCAGTATTATGCTTATGCACTGAGTAGAAAGGTGCCAAGTCAATTCAGTCGGAATCAGCCCACATGGCTCAGTCGTAGACAGAAACTGCCCCAGCTGGACTCAGCCTTCAGGGACACAGCTGGGTGGGAATGACCAAAGAACCCAGAACCACCCAGAAATGTAGTGACTTTCGGTTTCAGCAGAATCCACATCCAGAATCCCAGAAGTTATTTATTATCATTATGTATTTATTTTTTATTAGTGGTTTGCTATTTATGCAGTTTATAGTCATCTTGGGGAGTGGTTATATTTACATATTACAGCTTTTTTTTAAATCCCCTAACTCCCCAGAAATCATTTTTGAAACCGAATCCCCTTTTTTCCTTTAAAATCCTATTCAATTCTTATGAAGTTGTCTACCAACAGAGGTTTTTCAGGTGGAATTTTTAGATTTTTCTTTTAAGAAAATGCCCTTTCTTGGAGGAATCATCTCTACAGTTGCTGCATTTCTTTTCAGCTCTCATGTAAAGCTCTTTCCCCCTCATCTTCCTAGCTAGAAACAATCTCTCCCTACTTTGAGTGACTGAAACAATTGTTTTGCATATGACCTCATAATTTTTAGATTATTGCTAGCCTTGATCATATATCTAGTGACATTGTAAGGCACATGTAATGACAAGGACCATCCATGCTTTGCTCTGTTTATACTTCCCAGGGCCTTGTCCTTAGCACCTAAATGTTTACTCATCTCTTTGTTGGTTCTAGAAATCTTTACTTAACATATTTAACGTATTTCTTGGTCATCTTCCCCTTCCCTGAGATAAAATACCTGACATCCACCACCTAAAAGAGAAGATACTCTTTTTGGTTTACAGTTGTACAAGTTTTAGTCCATGGTTGACAGGCTTAAATCCAGACATGGCGTGGTGAAAAGATCTGGCTTGGAGGAAGCTACTCATACAAGGGTGTCTAGGAAGCAGAGCAAGAGACAAGGGAGGTGCTGGGGAGGCAGACAGCCTTCCTTCCAGGTCATGCTCCCAGTGACCCACCTCTTACCAGGTTCTGCCTCCTAATAAGAAGTCAGCTATATTGCCACTGTGATCCAGTCACCTTTCCAAAGCCCAGCCTCTGAACACATGAGTCTTTTGCAGGACACTCCATATCTAAATCATAAAACTCATTTTATAGACTTGGTTGATTGCAGGCCATGAGGTATAGTTTAAAAAGCATTTTTTTTTTTAAAGAGAAGCAACATTCCTCTAAGTAGGCCTGATAAAAGAACATATACTAAAAATGCTGTAAGAAAATTGGGAAAGAGTTGAATTCAGCGTTGATAAAAATTAGAGCTACTGACACTGATGGTGAGCTAGAAGTGGAGGGCAGGGTGCAAGTGATTAGAAAAGGAGTGCCATCTTGCAACACATTGATTCTTTAGAGAAAAATATTGGATTTATTGCATTTCTCAGAGGAGACCGCCATTAACCGCTAACAATCCTGGTGAATCATCAAATCTGTTGGGCTCTGCCTTTTAGTTAGAAGCAACAGTATTGACAGAAATCTCTGATTTGGGCAGTTTCCAGTAGTTCTTTGAGATAATGTCTCCCACTTCAGTTTCCAATAACTGGGTTATTCCATGTTTGCCAGTTGGAGAGTACATGTCTTGTCTGAAGATGGGTGGTTTCCTCCTAAGGCAGTGTAGGTTCTAACTTATTTGAGTGTCACAGCAAAATGTCACCCACAAGTTCTGTGCCAGCCAGCGGCAAGGACAGTGGCTTTGGTCATCAGAAAGCTTAGATTAACTCTTGCTGTGGATGGATTTGGAAAGGACTGGCTGGGACAGAGACCAAATCCAGGCCTGAGTTAGCAGTTTGGAGATTAAGGTCTGAATTCCATGTGCAAAGTCCCTTTTACCATGTAATATTAATGCATGCGGATTCTGGGGGACCAGCAGGTGTGCACATCTCTTGGGGCCATTATTTTCCCCACTTGTCTATAGTTTAGCCTTTTCCAGTTTATCATAAAATGAAATCATATATTGAATATCTTTTAAAGTCTGGGTTTTGGATTCTTTCACACAATAATACTTTCAGATTTACTTATGTTGTCTGGGTTAATACAGACATTTATTTCCAAGTAGTTTTCCAACGCATGGATATACCACATGTTACCCATTTTCCTGTACAGGGACATTTGAGTTGTTGCTAGTTTGGAGTGAATATGAATAAAGCTGCTTTAAACCTTTGTATATAGATTTTGTGAGTATAAAGTTTTTTTTTTTTTTTGTCTTGGGTAAATGCCCAAAAGTGGGATTGCTAGATCATATGGTAACTATATGTTTAACTCTATAAGAAACTGCCAAACTGTTTTCCAAAGTGGTTGTTCTGCTTTGCATTCCCTTCTAAAAGCAGTAACATTTTAAGCTGGTTTTTAAACAGTTTAGTCAATCACTTTGTTTAAGTGCATTTTTAATCTAGTAGTGTCTAGATATATCAGTCTTATTTCTCCATGCCCTAAATTCAGAGATGTTTATATCCCCTAAAAATGGCTCAGTGGTCTTCTGTAAGTATACCCTCAAATTTTGGGATGAATGAGCACAGTGGAATAACTACAGTTTGGCACCTGTCACTGGAGACCACTCACTGGAGTGAGTGAGCACTCAGTGCTACATACAGGAAGGAGTAGCTAGAGACAGCTGGAAGAGGCAGCCAGAACAGTATGGATTCACTAGCTATCTGTGGGACTTTTGTCAAGTTGCTTAGCTTTTCTGAGCCTCAGTTTTTTTTTTTTTTTAAATTTAAGTGGAGATAATTATTTATCTCACAAAGTTGTTAGAATGAAATAAATAAAGTGATCACACAGTGCCTGGTACAGAGAAAATGCTCAATCAGTGTTAATTATCTCTCTTGTTTGTTGTTTCCCTTATAGTTTTTCTGGTTTCCAAAATTAGCTTTGCTCTTCCAAATTGCTGTTCTACTTTGGTGAGCCTTTGAAAACCCTTCTTGCATTCCCATTTCATTAGGCATTTATTCATTCCTTGCTTCTGCTGGAAACAGCTACTCTTTTCATCTTATCTGTGGCATTGAATTCAAGACTCATGTTGCATTTAGTTGTTGATGACATCATCTGCAGTGCGTGTGTGTGTGTGTGTGTGTGTGTGTGTGTGTTCCCCTGAATAAATTATAGGCTGGAGGGGGCAGGAACTTCTTAAAAAAACATTTTTGTCTCTTTCATTGTATGTGGTCATATAGTTACTTAGTAAATATATCTGCCTGGCATCAAGTCACCATAAATGCCAATTTCTGCATTTCCTTAAATACTTGGGTATCACTTGAGTTTTTTCTCTACATGCACTTGTATGTGTCTAGCCTAACTCTCCAATTTGATGATCATATTTTCCATTCTCAGCTTGTCTTCCCTGTTTAAAGTTAGATTCTCTCCTCCACCTCTTCCCGGCCTCAGATTCCCACCTGTGTCTGCTTATTAAAAAAGCAAAACAAAATCACCTATTCCCTAATGGTTTCTCTTGAGTTAAAAAAAAAAAAATTGCTTCTTGATGGATCCAATTTCATCTTGTTTTTCCCAGGTTTTTTCATAGTCATTTTTTTTTGTGTGTGACTGAGAAAGTTCTCCCCTTAACCTACTTGCTGCATATTAACCACAGTCGTTTTGAGTTATGAGTTTGTGGTTATTTGTAAACATCATGGAGACCTTGGGGAGAAACAGTGTGAGATTCATTAGAGCATCTCCCCATCACCAGAAATGGGTGTGAGTCAGCCCATGAAAAACTCCCAGTTCTGCTGCTTCTCAGCTCTGTTTAACTTGGGAAAATTGCTAACCTCTGCTAAGTTCTAGCTTTCTCACCTGTAACCTAGGGACAAAAACAGAGTTCCCGTGTCATGAATTGTGATGTTGAAACAGCTTGTGAACATGGAGTGCTGGGCACAGGAGCTGAGCCAGGGCAGACATTCAGAACCCTTACGTTGTTACAAGGCCCAACAGTAGCTACTGCTATGCACTCTGATCACATGGACCCACTTTGGGAACATTCAGACCCTTCAGTTTCCCTGGTGCCCTCGGGCTAGACACCAGATGTTTCTGTGGTCCCTTTGAGGCCCTCTGTATTTTGGGTTCACCCACTTCCCTTGCCTCACCTTGTGATCCTCTTCCCCTCAAAGGCAAGGCTACTC
This sequence comes from Dolichotis patagonum, assembly GCA_004027295.1. Taxonomy (NCBI): domain Eukaryota; kingdom Metazoa; phylum Chordata; class Mammalia; order Rodentia; family Caviidae; genus Dolichotis; species Dolichotis patagonum. The sequence goes on along the minus strand of PVJX010011082.1, from coordinate 26,390 downwards.
AGTGCTGCCCTGTGTCCTTGGTTGCTCACACTGTCCTCTATGCCTGGGGTCATGGCCACAATACTTCTCTGCATGGCAAGCATGCATTGGTCTGCAGGGTCTGACCTGCTTCTTTCTCCCACTCCTGCCCGTGTGGTGGAGTTAACCCCTTCCCTGCACTTTTCCAGTTGCACACTTCATTTCTTAGGGTAGATGTGTCTTTTTCTCTAGTGAGGCTAGTGAGGCTGAAAACCCTTTGAGGGCAGGAGATTGTATCTCATTCATTCCACCTCCAAGGAACAAGGCAGTGTCTGGAACACAGTATTTGCTCATCAGTACATGTCGTGGGAAAGAAATGGAAAGTAGTGACCCACTGGCTGTCAGAGCCTGGGGTTGTTTGCCTAAATTGTCACCTTGACTTCTGTCCAGCTATGGCAACTTGTCTTTCCTGCTTAGGTATCTTCATTGTTTTGTTATTATTGTTTTGAAATAATAGCTTTTTTTTTTGGCATCTTAATATATTGCATAATCATTTAAAAGAAAATCCAGACCATGCAGAAAATCTTGAAGAAAGTAAAAAGTACTTAATAGTACTATTCAGAAAACACCACTGCTAACATTTTATTATATACATAAGTTCTTTTTTGTTCTTACCACACACACTTTGTTTTAAAACAAAAATATTATTTTGTAAGACCTGTTGAGAAACCTGTTTTACTGAATAGTATATACTGCAGACATCAACATTTTTAAAGGGTGCTTACAATTTCTTTATATGTCTAATCAATACTTCTACGTCTTATTGATTGGAATTTGAGTTTTCCTATTTATTTCTATTATAAATATGCCCCCTCTTTGTGCATTTACCCAATTATTTTGTGAAACTACATTCTTAGAATTGGTATTGCTGTGTAGAAGGTTATATAGATGACTTTAAGGCATCTATATTTTGAGAGGAAGCAATTTAGAGATGGGGAATTGTTTTGTAGTTTCACTTCATTGCTCACCCCATGGAACAGCTGCCAGTTTGTCTCATAAGGCATCCGTGTCTGTGCTAAATTAAATTCTTACCAAGAGTGTGTGCTACGTCATGCACTGTTAACCTCCAGATCCAAAACACAGCAATGCCTTCAGACTTTTAATGTAAACTGTAGGATTTTATAGGCTGTCTCTTGTCAGTTTCAATATCCCAAAGGATGTTGTTTCTTGGTGGTGATCAAAAGCTAAATCTCTCTCTTACGGCAGATAGATAGAGACCAAGACTGTAGTTTCAGAGAAGAGTATGGTGGATGCAGCCTTTCTTCTTGGTGCTGACAGTGTCCTGTGATGCCTTCTAGGCAGTGGGAAGCTGAGGAAGGGCAAAACAGCCCTCCCAGAATAGTGAGAGAGAGAGAGTGGCACGATCGGGGGAGGCTTTTTTCCTTCCTCCTTGATTACTAGGAGCTCTTAAAAAAATAGACAATTTTGAATGTATCCAAAAGTATGAAGAATAACGAGATGTATGTGCATGTACCCATCATCAACTAGTCATAACTACCCTCAGCAAGGGACCATTTTCCCAATGCTTTCCTAACCCTCCCCTCTGTATTTGCTAGGTTGCTTTATCATAAAATCTCACATCATTTGATTCCCAGACTTCAGTTTGAATTTCTAAAAGACCAGGACTGTGTTTTTGACACAACTGCAAAATATTATCACAACTAAAGTATTAACAATTATGTCCTTACTGACAAGCACTCACTGCCTCATAAATTTCTTTTTGCTGTTTGTTTGCTCAAATTCGAACTTCCATTACAAATAGATTTCCAGTGAAGAGAAAGAAGTGATGGCACACATTTACCTAGACACTGCTCGGGGAGGCACTGCTGTGATGGCCTTGCCCAGTGTCCAGCTGCTTTTCAGCTCAAACATCTGTTACAATCAGGCCTGGTTAAGTTTCCCAGCCTGGCTCCCTTAGCAGCTATCATGTCCTAGTTACCCTTTTTAGTGAGCCAGTGAGTGACCAAGTTGTGGTAGCACCTGGAAGACTATTGAAAGAACCTCATGCTTTGTGTGACTCTTCCTTATTGAGCCTTCTTTTTGCCTGTAGTCAGCTTGGGTGAATGATTAGGGGAACAGGAAATGGTATCCCATTTGTTCCTAACCTAAGTTATCACTAGCATTAGATTGGTACCAGCTACGTTTGGGGTGATTCTTTCAGATATGTCTAGATGATTTACATGATATCTTTTCGGTCAGTGAATGTCTATCCTTGATGTAAACTGAATATTGGAAAAATACATTTTTTGGGGCTGAGGGGAAAATATGTATGTGACAGCAGCATTCAGCATATCTAGTACGTTAAGGAAAAAATTTGTAGTTTTCTATTTATGTTTCTTGTTAGTTTTCTTATTAAAAAAAACTTTTGAAGGGAGGTGGCAAATGGGAAACAGTGCGATGAAAACTAAACCCCTAAATTTGTGTTTAAGAATGCTTTCTAGGGTCAGATTTTAAGAGCTGTGGATCAATAATATTATTTTAGAAGCATTTAACTTGAAGATCTTGGTCACACAGCTTGGCATTGACAAATTTCAGAAACTTTTCATTTCCCAAGCTCTCATACAGAGTGATCTCTCCCCTTTTTAGGTCTCCTCTTGCCTCTGGTGGCAACATAGAGCAATTGGCTTCAATTCTCTGAGGAGATTGTGTCATAGTTTTTCTCCAAAATGACCTGTCTGGCATCTCGCTCCTCAGAGATTATTGATTTTCACCTGGGAACATGGCTAAATAACAGCTCCATCTGACATCAGAAACTTAGGTAGTTGTGGGGGAAGGGACTTCTGTTTCTCTTTCATAGCTGCCTCCTGCTCCACTGGGAGGGACAGATACCTGTTTGGTTGATAAGGATCCAGATGAGGTTATGAGGACTTCATGTATTTGGCATCTGTGTTCGGTTCATTCTGCAAGGTTTGGCTTCCTGGGCTTGCCTGTGAGGGCTGTTCTCCTCTCCTCTGTTTTTCTGCTTGAATCAATCAGTTAGGCTGGGTCCAAAGACTTAGGCCCAATTGAGTTGGTATCAAATTTAGAAGGTTGCTGTGCTATAGGATGGGGTGGTGAGGTAAGTGTTTTAATTACTTTCTCATTGGTGGGACAAAATACCTGAAACTCAAGTTAAGTTAGAAAAGGCTTATTTTAGCTCACATTTTGTAGAGTTTTCAGTCCATAGTCAGCTGGCTCCAAGGCAGGGAAGCATGGAAGAGGAGCATCATAAAGGATAAACAGTCCATAGTGTGGCAGGTAGGAAGCAGTAAGGCAGCAAGCCTTCCTTTCCCTTTTTATTCCATGCAGGCTACAAACTATTGATTGGTGTCACCCACACACACAGGATGGGCCTTCCCATTATCCACACTCAGAGTTATGCTAAACCAAACACTGGAATAATCCAGTTATCACATCCATAATCTAATATCACACACCCATGATCCAGCCCTCTCCCAAGAGCCCCACCTATGGGCACATCAGTCTTTGGTGTGGAGGAGGGTGACATCTAAATATAAGCCATAACAGTAAGGAAAGTAGGAAAAGCAGATAAGCCTCCTCACTGGGGACCTAGGCTGAGCTTGGTTATTGCAATGATGGGTGTGCAGGAACCCTACTTTGGTGGTGCTTGGATACCTGGTGTGTCAGTATTCCTTTGTAGAACAAACTCCAGAAGGTGGGCACAGAGCAGAATGGACTGTTAGAGGAGGCTTTGGCAATCCTGGGTCTCTGCTACTGATGTTACCATAGTACCATTCAATTCTTCTAACTACTAGTAGTTTACTTATATATGTGAAAAATAGACTTTAGAAGGGAAATGTTTAGCTCTTTGGTAATAATTATGGAATTGAACAACACAACCTATTATCTGTTCAAGTAAGTGAGGAAAAGCACCCAAAGTACTCTATTGTACAGTAACAGCACTTATTTGGTATGTTTGTCAAATTATCCTTAGTAAAAATTATGTAGTAAATGTGGCTCTTGGTAAAGACTGCTTAAGGATCGGTTTTAAACAATATTTTTCTGACCTAGCCATGTATCTAAAAGAGCTCGTAAAAGGGAAATACACATTGATTTTTTTTTTTTTACTACTGTTGTTTTTCTAAAAACAAATCTAAAGTGGTAACATATAGACTAATGGAAAACTTGAAATTAAATGGAAAACATTCATTCTTACTCCAAAATATATTTCCTCCTATAAAAGGATATTAGATGCTTCCTTCTGACTGGTCCAATCTGGTGGCCATTAATCATATTTGTCTGTTGAATATTTGCAATGTGATAGTCCAAATGGGATGCTCTGTAGATATAAAATACACCCCAGATTTTGAAGACTTAGTATAACAACAAAAGGAATGTAAGATAGCTCATAAATACTTTTAATATTTATTATATATTGAAATGGTAATATTTTGGAGATACTGAATTAAACAATATTCATGAAATGAATTTTACTACTTTTTATCCCCCCCCCCACTTTTAAAAAAATGTGGCTACTAGAAAATTTAAGATTGCATGTGTGGCTTATAATATGTGGCTGCCTTTGTATTTCTCTTGGACAGTACTGCCCTAACATTTAGATGTACTGTTCTGATTTTGCATTTATTAACTTCAGTTTCACTTCTGTCTATTAGGGCCCACTGTGCGCTAAGCTCAGGACTCAGTGTTGTAGATTTACTGTGATAAATAAGTGGAGATCCATGCCATCAATATGAAGGAAGGCAAATATAAAAAAAAGAAATTGTAAATTCTGCCCAAAGAGAAGTGGAAATAAAGCCTTAGTGGAGTCAGAGAAAGCAGGCCCAGACCTGTCCTGGGAGATCTCAGGCAGCAGAGGGACATTTGGTCCTTAACCTGGACGCTAGAGTAGAAATCTGCTTTGCAACTGTAAAATTTGCTTCAGTTACTTTGTAGTTCCGCATAGCTGCTCTACGTATTTCAGCTTGAAGATCGCAGAGAAGAGGCTGAGGCGGGTTGTGAGTGGCTGAGGAGTGCTGTGGCCTGGTCCTACCCTTTTCATCCTGCCCCACCTTCCCAGCAAGTGTTGAAACGCTGAGGTTACCGCTGACAACTCCCGAGGATCAGCCCACCCGCCTGACGCCCTGTAATTAATACAAGCCCGTTGCTACAGGGTTTGTGATGTGTTCGTAGTGCATGACATTGAGAAAACCAAAAGGTGACACGAGTGCGTCCTTTCTGACAAATGCCATGATGCTGCCTGCTGCCTGGAACTCCTGGGGATCCCCATCTTGGCTGGGGACCCCAGGCTCTTGGGTTCGCCCCTGCTCAGTGCCTTCTGAGGCTCCTCTGTGTCGCCTCCCTGGGAGGGCTGTTTTCAATTTCCAGGCAAGATGCCCGCAGTGATTGCAAATCTGCCACTTACCTTCTGTCACCATTCTGTCGCTAGCTAGTGCAGGAATGATGAAGCCTCTTGTCCTGGAATGCGTTTCTCTTCGAATGAACCCTTCCCCTAAGGCCCCATGGAGGCCCAGGGTGGAGATATGAGGGGCCTGTCAATCTGGGTTGTAGGGGTGGGCCGAGGAGCCTTTGTTGCTCACAGGTGCCTCCTCTCTGTCGTCATGTGTCTGTGTGGAAGAGGTTGCTTTGCAGGTGAAGGCCCTGGAGCTCTTCAGAGAAAAGATTTGATTCTGTGCTGAAAAATCTCTGCCCTACTCCCACTCCAGACCCTCTTTGGCAGAGAATTGATTTTTCTTCTTTAGTAAATGGCAATAACTGCTATGAAGGTAACATGTAAGCACAATATCATCAGAAGCAACCTTTATCTAACCAGCCACCACCATCCATTTTGTTTTTTATCCCCACTCTCTTGGTTGGTGCTCACTGTTTTAAAAAATATATATCCAATCACGTATATACTGACTTGCCCTTTCCTTTCTTTTTACCTAAGTTTATTCCACGAGTGGTTTCCATGTTGTGTGATATCTTCACAGTTCTATTTTTCAGTGACCAGTTGAATGTTCATTGGGCTGACACACGACGCTTGGCTGACTCATCTCCCTGTTGTTGGTTGAACATTTGGATCTCCAGCTTTGCCTTACACTAGGTGATGTTTAGTGAACATCTGCATGTGCAGAGCTGTTTTCTTCTATGAGTTACTGCTAGAGGATAATTTCTCCAGAAGCAGATGTACTGGGCCCAGTGCTGTGAACATTACAGTGTGATCCTCTTACAGTGTATATTATCCTATTGTTTTTCATAAAGTAAAGTAAATTCCTATAACTTCCAGGCCCCTAGAAGTGTACCATTTAGCAGTGAATCCATTTTTGAAATAAAGTAGATGAATCATTTTAACAGGTGACTTGTAGGTCAGGGATCTGGAATTTAGAAACTGTGGGGATTTTTTTCTTGGCTTTTCCTCCAATTTTTAAATGAATGGTATACCTAGTTAGTAAACTGATTTAATTTGAAACAATACTGTTAACGGACACCCCTAAGGTCAGGTTAATCTTGAGGAGTCTCAACTACATGAAGAAAGGAAGGTCTTGGACCTTTCTTGTACCCATGCATAACATCTATTGACTGGCCAGGGAACTGATTGGAGGTGGTCATTTACGTTTGGGACTAACTCAAGGCTCTTAACACATGGTTCTCAGATATAATTAGCTCGCTCTGCTGTTACATTGGATCAGCTTTATTAGACCTGCAGCCTAATAGCAGTGTCCCAGGAATACATTTTGCTAGATGACCTGGGGCTATGCTGGACTGTTTTGTCTTTTTGGAGGGATGGCAGCTCCACACAAAAGGCATTGCTTCATGCCATGCTGGTTATGTGTGCTGCAGAGCCCAGTCTTTTTGGAGGGATGGCAGCTCCACACAAAAGGCATTGCTTCATGCCATGCTGGTTATGTGTACTGCAGAGCCCAGTCTTCTTTGGTTCTGGAAGAACCAATCTGTGGTGTAGCATCCTGTGAGTGTCATGAATATTTGCTTTTCAAAATTTTCTCACTAGTAGTACACCACAAAACATCCAGTTGTCATCTGTCTCAACAGTTTTGGGCTCCTGACTTAGCATTCAGAGGATCAGTAGATCTCATTTAATCACCGTTTTGGGGGGGGATGAAGTTGTTTTTGCTACTGGTTAACACACATGTAGATCAATTTTCAAATAATTGACACAAAGCCAAGAATGTATAACATAAACCATGTTTAACATAATGTTTTTTTGATGATATAGATGTTCTTAGGAGGATTTTGTATTGTAGGTAAGAACTGCGTAATTCAGAATATTGCATATATCACAGGCCCCTCTGTGTGCAACAGTGGCTTCATGCCTGTTGGTCCCTTCTGTCATCTTGAGGGAAGAGGTAGTAGAAGGAAGTGCTCTAAAATGGCTTAATACTGGCAGAATGTCTTTAGTGCTAAATTTCCTTCCAAAAGACATGATTTAATCTGGAAAGTGAGCGTGGGAGGTTAGAATGAAAGTGATTTTCAGCCTGGATACTTAGGAAGACTGTATTCAGAGAAAATTCTCCAACCTTTTTAAGGTTAAAGCTTGACTTCTTTCAGTCCTCCCCTACCTGTCCCCAAAGCAATTTTAAGCATTGATGTATACATTATAAACCCTGGTGCACTAGAAGAACTGCAGACAGTTTATATGTTATTGCTTTTCTCACAGACATTTCTGGATCATTTCATAAAAAGTAATTTTCTTCTTAATTCCATGAAGTTATGTTCTTTCCTGCTTGCTTGGAAAATATTTTAATCCTAACAAAGTAGTGACAAGACTTATGCAACTACACATATTTCTCCATTATTATAATCTTCAGTATAATGCTATGAGCTACGTGCTGTTGATGTACCCCTCTTCCCCATCTCCAGATGAGAAAACCAGAGTGTAGAGAGGTTCAGTGACTTGCTGAGGGACACACAAGCACATGTTGTGAGTCTGGGATTCGTAACTAGGCAGTACGATTCCAGTATCCTTGCTTGTAACCATTTGCTATGGTGCACCTGAATTTTAGTTCATATTCAGAGGTGAGAGTGCTCAGGTGCATAGCAGTTGGTGGCAACTTGAAGAGGTGGAGCTTGACTGAGTATGGTAGACATGCCTGTAATCTGAGCTTGGGAAGCACAGCCTGAACTTCTCAGAAAGACAAAACCAAACAAATAAATAAAATGGTGGAGCTTAATGGGAGGTTTGAAGTCCTTGAGGGCTCACTCAAAGGGAATTTGTGACACCCTTGCCTCTTTTTCTTTTGTGCTTCCTAGCCAGCCGTGAGGTAAGCAGTTTTGCTATATGTTGCCATGCTACCATGGTCTAAAAACAGTGGAGCCAATTGATCATGGTCTGAAACTCCAGAACTGCAAACCAAAATAGACCTTTTGTCTTTGTAAAGTGATTATATCAGGCATTTGTTACAGTAACAGAAAGCTGACTAATATACCTACTATCTTACAACCTTGGCTAGTAGGACAGATGGACAAACTGATACAGACACATGCTCAGTACCCCTACACAATGGCAGTAGTATTGACAAATGCTTGAACATGAACAATACTCAAAATTTATCTAGTATGAAACACTTTTAAGGTAAGGGCAGATTTTGGGAAGTGGTTTCACTTTTCAAAGAATAAAAATTGTGTTGCATTGAATATCCAAAATCTGTTACTTTCTATTTTAGTTATTCAGTTGGCAGAACCAAACGGAAAAAATTTAGAGATTCATTAATTACAGAGAATGATTGCTTTGAAGTAATTTCTCTTTCTACCAAAATGTAGAAGACATACACAAAATACCCTTTTGATTTTTCACATGCTTGTGTTATAAAATTCTTTTAATTTGAGCTGAAATTCAGCATCATAGAGGAAGAAATATCTAAGAAGCTCTGAATTGAAGACATTAATATACATGAACTACACTTAAAATTCTTTCGATTGTCCTCAGTGCTGAAGGGGAAATGTCTGTAATTTACCTAAATTGCCTTGAAAAGAAAAGATATAAGGGACTTCTTTCCTTCCCTGGGTATCCGTTTCCTGGTCTTTTTCTAATAATCAGGCTATAGAGTGATTGAATTATTACTGTAACCCAATGGCTATTATTTTCTTTTCAAAAAAACATGGGCTAATTTTAGCTGAAGCTTACATTTCAAACGAATTTATGTGCAATACACATAATAAATTAATTTTGAGCCATAGAGTATGAGCCTCAAAATTATTTTAGAAGACTGGTGCATTTCTCTTAAGGAGGGTCAGATTTCATCCTAGCTTATCATTCAGGATAATGGAAACAGGTGAGGAGGAGAAGAAGATTAAAGAAAGTATCAGAGTAATCACAAGTATTCAGTATCTTTTTAAAAATTTCCTTTCTTTAAATGTCCTCACTTTTTATTTCAAATATAAATATTACATATACATTTTATGGTGATTTAAAAATATTCAGGAAAATAAAATTTATAAAATACAAATGTCTCATATTCTCTACTCCTGAATAACTACTGTTAAGTGATTTATCTTTTATAAATTCAATTCTAAAACATGATATATAAAATGTTATGTATAACAAAAACAAGTTCAGAGATATTCTAATGAAATGAGAGTCCACCACTCACTTCATACTTCACCATTATTTGACTTACCCTTGGTCCTTGCTGTTATCCCTTTATACCAGAACCAGCCATTCTCCAGATTTGCTTTTTCATTTTGGTGATGTTCTGAATGGTTTTATTGCAAGCATACTTTTAGGACTAAATAATTATTGCTTAATTTTATTTTGTCTTGAATCTCTAAAATTTTTATAAAAATACTGGCTATATTCTTCTGCAACTTCTTTTCTTTTAACATTTTATGTTTCAAAATAGCCACATCAATCAGGCATGGTGGCAGTTACCTACAATCCCAGCTACTGGGGAGGATGAGTCAGGAGTATGCCAACCTGGGTAACTTAGTAAGACTGTGTCTCCAAAACGAGGGGGCTGGAGTTCAGCTTGGAATATGTAACTTGCCCAGGATGCACAAGGCCCTCCCTGGGTTTAATCCTGGCACTGATTAAAAAAAAAAAAAAATCTACTTTTAAGTTGCCATGAATTCTGATGGTTTGAAAACATAGCCAAATCAAATGCAGTTTGGGTAGTGTATTGCATTAGTTTACTTGGGCTGCCAAAACAGGATACCACAAACTGGTGTCTTATAACAGAAGTTAATTTTCTCACTTCCCACAGTAGAAGTGGGAAGTACAAGATGAAGGTAACAGATGATTTCTGGTGAAGGCCCCTTCCTCATTTATAGAGCTTCTCACGATGTCTCAACATGGTCTCTTCCCTGTGAATGGGGTGGGAGTAATGCCCATGTGTCTTCCTTTTCTTATAGGGTGCATAAATCCTATTGGATTACGCCTTACCCTTACGGCCTAATTTAACCTTAACTACTCCTCTGAAGGCCCTGTCTGTAAATAGTGTCATACCAGGGCTTAGAACTTCACAGACATAATTCTGTCTACAACAGATTGCATGTACTCAGACCATGATATGCTGCAGGGGGGTCAGAGATGACAAAACTCAGACCTGTCCTCTGGAGATGGGTGATAGCCCAGGATGTGATCTCCTGACATTTTCCTCATAGCAGGGCCAAGATTCCCTTCCCAGAGTGGCTTGCGCGAGGAATGAAAACCATACCTGACCAAATCTGCCAACAAGGCAATAATGGGGCCTTGTGAGAATCAGGCCCGCTTTGCCCCTGACAGGGTGGTCTTTGAATCCTGAGTATGTTGGGCTGTGTCATGAAGTCCAGATGCTTCTGTCACACTGGTATAGTTAGCTGCATAAAAATAATTGTGCAACTATCGAGGCCAGTTTTATGGACTTACTCCTTTTGAGAGCATCATGACACCGTTGTCCTGTCTGTTTTACTTAATGAGAAAAGAGGATTCCAGACAGATGTTTGGTAGAGAACTGAGAATGCCTTGGAAAAGAGAATAATAGGGTGGTAATTCTCTTCATATCATTTGTTATCTTGCCTTGCTGGAACTGTCTGGGACAAAAGACAATAGAAACTGAAGCAGCCAAACTTTTAGCAGCCTTTGGGACTGAGTTACTGTTAGCCATCTCTCTGTTAATAAAGGTTGGGGTTGCAGAATTCTGTTGGGAACAGCTTTCCTACAGCAGCAGCTGTCAGTTTTTTTTTTTTAAACCATGAAACAATGATTCATTTTACCAAGAAATCCATTTTACATCACAGCTTTCCACAGAGAAGCACAGACACACATATGAAATAAATTTTATGAAACAGTACTTACTATTGATATGTGTGATATTTTCTACTGTATCATTTAATTGCTTAAAAAGTGTTGGTTATGATCTAATAAATTTGTGAACCAACACCTGGCAGACATAGTGTTTCTTGGACTTCTGGGAAGTTTATAGCTGCTTTTCAAAAAGTGAATTTTTATTTTAAGGGCTAAAAGATATCAAAATCTTAGTCCTCACTATTTTGTCCTCCTGTTCAATGCTACAGACCACTTGGCAGATATTATAAAATACGTGACATTTATCCATGCAGCAAGGCTTTTTTTTTTTTTTTTTTTTTTGAATTTTAGCTCTGGGGGAGACACTGCTGTGCATTAGCAAGTAAGTCTTCCAGAGTTGTGACGTGTTTGTGAAGTGTGTATAGACTGCAGTTTAAAGCTGGCATTTTCAAATTGATCCCTTATTTTGTCCAAAAGTGTTTGCATCCTCTGCCCCCCAGTGATGGTGGTGAAACGAATGTCGAATTTTGCTGCTGCATAAGTCGTCGACTCTCTGTCCAGATATTTGGGGTGAAAGCCAGTGGGCAAAGCCTGGGATCTGAGTCTGTAAAGATGAATGAGACCCTGTTGTGCACATTGTGGCCACCATCGAATACTGGCGCTGAGTACCTTCTGCATGCAGATGCCGTGTGAAGTGCAGCCTCTTTCTTTGCTGTCCTTTACTTCTAGGTGTCCACTCCAGGCCTTGTAGGCATGCAGGCCTTTAGATATCCAGGGAGTGGAAAATCCTAGATGGAGCAGTTTACTCCAGTCTGAAAAGACTGAAGCTTGTTAGCTCCTCTGTAGTTGAATGAGCAGGCTCACTTGAAATGTTGCCACCCAACCGTTTATTAGATGTGTGAGGTTTTAGGGCTTTGAACTGAGCATTCTATGAGACACAATTTCCAGGTCTTCTCTGTGGTAGGCAGAATAGTGGTCTCCACACACACCCACTTCCTAGCCCAGAATGGGAATATGTTAGTACCAGTGAGGACTATGGCTGCAGAGAGAATTAAGGCTGTTAAACAGTTGACCTTTAAGTAAAGAGATGGTCCTGAATTATCTTGGTGGGCTCAGTGCAATACAGGAATCCTTAAATGGAGAAGAGGGAGGCAGAAGAAAAGTTAGAGACAGTTAGATGGCATCATGAGAAAACCTTGACTGAACTGTTTTCGTGCTTTGAAGATGGAAGGGGTGGTGTGAGCTAAGGATGCCGGTGGCTCTTTGAAGTATTAAGGTAGTTCTGCCCACATCTTAATATTAGCCAGTGAGAGTCATGTCAGGATCTGGACCTCCAGAACTGTGAGATGATAAATGTGTTTTTTTTAAGACACTAAATTTGTAATTTGTTGTAGTAGCAGTAAGAAATGAATATTTCTTATATTGCACTTCTTTGTATTATGTATATTTTTACAGAGCAAACACACATGTATATTTACCAGAAAGTGAATGTAAGACCAAAAGAGCAGTAATATTTTGCTAATGTTTGTAAAGAAATTTTATATGGAATGGAAATGTGATATACAATTTCTGTTCATAAAACAAAAAAATTGTACTAGGTTTTGCTATGTAAAATATTAATTAAATAATATTTTTTCCAGAATTCAGAACTGCTATCTTATATAAATTCTTCTGGCAGTGAAACCTTTTAATTTTTTAAAAAGCTTTAGTAACAAAGCATATAAAGCCATATCTTACTGTTTCTTTAAATTTTATTCATAATTCAGAACTATTTGGTGCCTTACTGTTAAATAAACTAGGCAGTTTCAGTTTTTGCATAAACAGAAGTGGAAACCAGGTGGGATAAAGCAAATTAAAGGAGATTATTTTGTTTTCTTGAATGGGAATAGCCTAAATGTGCCTGTGTTTGCATAAGAAAAAAACTGAGTAATTGATAGACTCTTAAAAACTGATCCCACAGAGTTCCTCGCCTAGGTAGTGAGCATTCCTTGCTCTGGAGTTCCGTGAGAACTTCTTGCTCTGGAGTTGGATCCAGTGCTCTCCCATGTCCTTGTGTGCAGCGCCCACTTGCTTGGCTGAATGTAGGAAGTCCCCAGATCATCGAGGCAGCAGGATGATTTCACATCCCGCAGAGAAGATACAGGAAGACAATTTTTTTCTCCCTGTACTTTTTCAAGCTCAGCTCAAAGATGAGACAGTTAAGGGTTGTATCTGCTCCAGAATCAGGCTGCTTGGTCAGCTGTATTGAACCATTTTTCTACTTTTTAGGTACCTTGTTTGTTCCTTAGAAAGCTATTTTGCTGATGGTGTGTTTTTTTCCCCCTCCGTTTGCCTTCTGTGCAGCTCATTTTTAGTGTTCCCCAAAGATGTCTCTATTTTGCCTTCTACTTTTCAGACCTTGAATCAGATGATTTTCCTGATAATATATCTCTTGTCGCTCATAAGCCCAAACCACTATGAATACTCTGCTTGATAACCTGCCTCACCTCACCATTTTGTGTTTAAAGCTTACAGTCTTGTGATCTGGTCATGTAGGGAATGCCTTAGCTGTGACAGTTTCATGCTAAGCCCAAGAAAGGCCTCAGATTTTTTCCCCTAGAAGCTTGGAAATGAACTCTTAAAGCGTTTGTCACGTTTTCCTGTCATTAGACAGCTGACACTAGACCCGGGGTCTGCCAGCAGACCCCTGTGAGTGGCTCCCACCTCAGAAGCACCTGTCTGTCTTCTTACAGGCTTCCTGCCGCCTCTGACAGTTGCTGTCATTGTGAAGTAAAGTTTACATTTTCTCACTTCCATAGCAACTGGGGATCAGGGACTCACACTTTTACTTTCTAATTACAAACTGCCTTTGGGAAAAACTTTCACAAATATTTAATTGGTGCTTTCTCAATAGGTACTAGCAATGCACTGGTGACAAAGAAATGGAGCCTGAGGGTATGGATTGGGATGTGAAAGAAATTCCTGCAGAGGCTGTCATGGTTGAGCTGAAGAGGAAGAACAGGTGTGGGACCACACAGAGGATGCTTGGTCTGGGTGGGGCAGACGGGGTGGGGTGAGGATCTCATGGAGGGTTTTTCATACAGGCCTGAAATATCTCTTGGACAGCCATCACTGGTCTCTACCAGGACCTGGCTGTCTTTAGATCATTATAAAATGCAAAAATCTCACATCAACTTTGGTGAAAGAAATCAAAAGGGGTGGTTGCCAATATAGAATTGACTGAAAGGGACACAATAAAAAAGTATCATTTTGGGTGGTTGTTACATGAAAGCATATGACAGAACCATCTGAAATACTGTGGATCTAGCACTTACTATATGCCAATTAAAAACAAAACAATACATGAGAACCTTCCATGTATCAATATAGTTGCTGTTCAGTAATATGCAGGTTTGGCTCTGGGATGCGCCACCCCCACTGCAGATACCAAAATCTGCAGATGATCAAGTACTTTATAGAAAATGAAGTACTTGCATATAATATACACATATTTTCCATACATTTTGTGTATACACAAAGAACTCTGGCAAGATAAGTGCAGAATCATCAGTAGCAGTGGTTAGCTGGCAGGTGGCGAATGGCTGGCAGCCGTGGGAATAGAGGGCAGGGATACAGAGAAAATTCTCACATTATCCCTTGTACCTTTTTCAAGATGTCTTCTATACTTTTTAATAAAAAATTAAATAAAAAGACAAAACACTGAAACAGAGCAAAGGAGGTTTTAAACTAAGATAAAAAGTGGTTTCGGTTATTCTTCCTGAGAAGCATTTACCAGTTAAATGTTTTAAAGCAGCTTCATCTCCACAGTGCTCTGGCAGCTAACTGGGCAGAGGTGCTGCTCATGTGCCAGCTGCCCCTCCACAGTCCTCTGTGGCCACAGTGCTGTGTCCCTTCCTACCTCCTTCCTTGCTCCTGGAAAAGCCCCTGGTCAACCTTTGACATTTCGGAGGAAACACCGTTTGCCATTCCTTAAGGAATCTGGATGATGGCCTATATGAGACATGTTTCTAGTTCCTCCCTTTTCTTAAAAGATCTGTGGCCCCTGTAGAGGCCAAGAACCCTGGGGACAAATGCAAGAAATACGCTTTTTCAAAGACCATTTTGATTTGTCTGTCCAGGGATTGGTGGTGCACGAGAAGCCCTCTGTGACTCCAGGGCTTTCTCAGGTCCGGAATTGGAATCTAACAGTCAGGATGGGACCCAAGATGGAACAAAAATCCTTCTCCCCTCTTTTTTTTTTGGTATCAGTCACTGCAGTCACAACCTCGTGCTTACCAGGCAGGAACTTATGCCACTGAGCTAAATCGCTGGCCCCTCTTTCCCCTCACTTTAAAGCCTACTTTCTAGATAGGCCCTGGGTAGTACCCTTTATGGTCACATGCTGCAAGGAACGTGTCACTCGCTTCCCTGGATTCTCCCTACTCTGGTGTGGTCATTTCTTTGAGTTCTGGGTTCTCTTCCAAAATGACCCCTACTGAGGCTGAGGGGTTTCTTAGGAGAACCTGGGGAGAACGAGAATGTTTGGTCATGCATGTACATTCTGGCGAAGAGCATCTCATATTGCTTCTGTGAATTGTAAGTGGGTCTCTTTGAAACTTTTCCCTTCAACACACACACACACACACACACACACACACACACACGATGCATTATGCATTATGTTCTACATTCAAATGTTTTATCAATGTACCTACATAAAATAACTCTTGGCTGCTGCTCAGTCTCTTTTAAAAATTTTCTTTTCTTTTTTGATTTTTGAGACAGGGTCTCACTGTATAGTTCAGGTGGTCTCGATCTCACTATATAACCCAGGCTGTCAGAGAACTTGCAGTGATCCCCTTGCCTCAGCCTCCTGAGTGCTGGGATTGTAGGTGTGCACCACTGTGCCTGGCTTTGCTGCTCAGTCTTAGTACTGTGCCTCATTCTCTGCTGCTCAGTCTTAGTACTGTGCCTCATTCTCTTGCTTAGACCTTGAGTCCACTGTGGACTGCTGGTGCCCTGCTTCATGGGGTGCCAGGTAGAGCAGAATTGTAAGGCTGTGCTGGAGCTAGGCTTGGGGTCTCTGGGCAATTGTGCAGTAGTATTAATAGCTAAGTGTAATGATCAGACGCAGAGTGCCCACGTACTGTCCAAGTGTTTTACATGTATTAACATAGTCAGTCTTCATAAAGCACTATGAGGTAGTTACTGTTATTATCATTTTGACTATTATCATTTGAGAGGCTAGATAACTTGCCTGTTGTCACAGTTTCTTTCAGGTTTGGTCTGAGCTTGTCTAATCCTTGTGATGCCTGGAGCATTTGATTAGAAGACAGAGCCCTTTATGTTCTTGGTGCATTTTTTTCTCTGTTTCTCCATTTGTAAAATGAAGGATTAGCCAGGATGGCTTACATCCCTCCAAGATCTATCTTATTTAAGTCTAAGTTACATATTGAAGATATCCTGAAATCTGACTAAAAACATATGCATTCACTGGAGGTTTACAGACTGAAGCAAAGACTTCAACCTTCTCGCCATATGCCAGAATTATAGCTTGTCAAGAGCAAAAGACTTATTTTCCTAAACAATTAGAGGACACTGGTAATTATGTCTAATTACATATTGAATGGTTTTCTTGTTGTGTCAAGCCATTGTCTTAATTGCGCTTACGAGCAGCAGGTTATTATTTTGAGGTTTGTGAGGTTTAAAATTGCTTTGTATCTCAGTGTTGGGGAGGAAGAAGAGTTAAGGGCATGGGCTGTGGCTGTGGAATCAGACTAACTTGATGCAAAGCCTCAATCTGTCACTTACAAGAAACCCTTGGCAGGCTCTTTATCTTCTCTCTTTCCCCATGCTGGGGAAAATAATGGCAGCAGTCTTTCAGGAGGGGATTGAGAAGACGGACAAGCCTATGTGTGGATGCCTGGTGCACTGCTGGGACATAACCCTTTCTGATGTTGGCTATCATTTTGTTTTATTGTTATTTGCAGATGTGTCTGCTTTGTTGCACAGGTTGATCTTGAACTCCTGAGCTAAAGTGATACTTCTGCTTAGCCTCCCAAGTGGTGGGAATACAGGGTGTGCCGTTGTACCTTGTTTTATTATTTTTGATGAGATGATGATGGCAGCCTCTGGATACAACCGAGGTTCTAGCCCAAGAGATAAGACCTCATGTAGAGTAGACCTGAGGTCTAGATTGGGTGGGTTGTTGCTGTTTTGTACTAGTTCTGATATTTAAGATGTCCCATTTTCTATTTTGTTTCAGTTTTGTCTCTTTTTAATCGCAATTTAATCTCATTTTTGTGGAATGGAACTAAGAATATGGCCTAATCACAGAAGGGGTTGCAATCAGTTAGACTCCTGAAGGAGCTGTGGGTGAACGGGTACCACCACAGCACAGCAGGGAAAATCATCCTGGCTGCTTACCATTCTAGGCCGGACACAAACATGGCCTTAGATAGCACCGAGTCACACGGTGATTTGTTTCCATTTCTCTTCTAGTCTCACTGATTCTATCAAAGAGAAAGCCTCAATTTGTCATGAGTTGTTAGCCTCTAATTCTTTGGAATTTTCCTCTAAACAAAAAGAGAATAGGTGTTGGCTTGCAGTCCTTAGCAGACAGTGGTATTGAGCTAGAACTTATTAATGTTTCTTTGTATCTATTTTTATTGCCTTCCATTTATAGCATGCAGCTAATTTTTACTTGTAATAGAGACATTTCATTGAAGCCAGCTGTGGTGCTGCAGCCCTGAAGTCTTAGCTGTTCCATATGCTCAGCTACTCCGGAGACGGAGGCAGGAAGGTCACAAGTTCCAGGGCAGCCTGTCTCCAGATAAAATAAAAAGGCCTAAGGATATAGTTCAGCACTCTCTGGTTCCAGTCCCCAGTACTTCTAACCCAAAACCAAAATCCCAAACTTTCATTGAACATATATTTAAGGAAAAAATGAATGGATTTAAAGAAAAATACTCAAGATAGGACAGACTGGATGTGGCTATGGCAAAAGCTATGATTGGAAACATTGGTTTAGAGAAGAAATAGGGGTAAATACCTAACTCCAGGGAAGGCCAGTATTTAAAAGTAAGAGAAATTAAAGAAGTTGGGGAACTCATAGTCTAAGGGAAAGGTGGGGAATGACACACACAGTTCTGGGAGCATTTAAGAAAGGAAGAATGGAAAGGCAGCCAGGGTGGGCTTTGCTGATGGTACTGCCTTAGGCCTTCGCTGTCCCTGGCTGAGTAGAAAGCTGTGCGCGGTAAGGGATGAGTTAGAAGAAGGATGCAGGGAGCATGTTCTCTTTTTTGCCAAGGGTCTTGGTGTGTGAGGATAGCTGAATGAGTTGAAATAAAAACAGGGCAAATAGGAAGTGTTTCTGTTTTAATGGGTAATGGAAATGTGGGTGTGTTTTTACACAATTGGAGAAAGGATCCGCCAAGATGCAGGTGAGAGGAGATAGAGGGGGTCAGGGCCATGGGGGCAGGAGAATGGTTGGGCAGGGAGGAGAGGGGAGACTTCTCTGGAGCCAGGAGGGAAGGAAGCAGAAAAGAAGGGGGAGAGTGGAGAGCAAAGACGACCTGGGGTGCGGGAGTAAATGGCTGTAAAGAGGAGATGGCGGAATCTAGGCAAATGCTGACTGGCTGATCCTTTGGAAACCCCAGCAGAGGGAGGCCCTTGTCACTGACAGGATGGTGTAGTCACTTTCTTGTAAAAGGGACACCCATAACTTGAAGGAGGAGGGGCATATTTTGGCTCACACTTTTGGTGTCTGGTTGGCTTTCAGTCTTTAGCGGGCTGGCTCAAAGGCAGAAATGGCATGGCGGAAGGGCTGGGCAGAGTGCAGCTGTTCCCATCATGGCAGCCAGGAGGCAGAGAGAGAAGGATGCAGCTTCCAGGTCACACCCAGTGACTGGCTTCTCATTCCTCTTCCAAACAGGCTCACCTCCCAACAGCACATCTAGCTGTGGATTCATGAGTGGATTAATCCACTGATGAGCTTAGTGCCCCCATGATCCAATCGCCTTCCCAAAGGCCCCCCTCTGAACACATGAGGCCTTTGGGGAAAACTAGATCTAAAACATAGCATAGGCATTATGGGAGGAAGAGCTTGGTGCCCAGGACCCCTTATTGCTAGAAAACTGCGTTGAGGACAATGCAGATAGTAGCTACTTTTCAGACCACTGGGGGGTTGGTCCCCATCTTTGGCCCTCTGCTGCTGTCTTATGAGCCTTCTGTAATTAAGGAGGTCCTGTGGAGAGAGGATGTCCTGTAACAGTGACTGATCCACTGTCTGTGTCACCTTCAGCTAGATCACAGAGACTACCTTCTCCTCAAGGATGTCAGTGACAGCCTGCTATTGCTTCACTGAAGTCATCATCTCTGTTGCCAAGGCCAGGGGCTTCAGAAACAGGGCCACACGGCATCTAGGTATAAGACGATGGCAGGAAAGAGGTCCAGTTCACTACATGAGCAGCCCCAAGCTTTGCCATCAGCCCAGGAGGCCGATGTCTCTTCTTATTAGCTTGTTGTACCCATGTGCTCCTTGTAGCTTCTTCCTTAGTAAGTTGGATAATGGAACATGTGAGAGAAGAACTGTTTAGCACAAAGCTAATCTAGGGAGCAAAGGAAAGTTACTTTCTGTATGGCTGCAAACCTAGTGCCTCCTGACCTCAGTCCAGCCTGTGAGGCTCAGGAGAAGGGCGAAGGGGAGGAATCTGCTGATGTGGAGCCCCTCTCTGTGGCAAGGTGGCCCCAAAGGAGGGAGGTGGGAAGTGAGGAGAACAGCACTGTGCACTCCCAACTTCCTGCCTTGCTCTGTGGCTCTAGGGCTGCTGTTCAAGTGATTCTTAACCCAGAACTTAGGTCCACCTCTGTCCTGCAGCAGACTGTCTCAGGCAAGGACCTCTGCCATCACTTTATTCATCTGAAGAGCTCTTAGTCTCCAAGCTGGGGTTCCCTATTTGTGTTTTGGCCTTTCTTATCTCAAGTCTCTTTCCAGCTTACTCAGTTGCTTTTGTCACCATTGGTATTAACAGCTTCAGCTAGTCTGGCTTTTCTTTTATTTCAGCCTTGCCCACAGTCATAAGCATAGAATTGATCTGGAATTGGCACCCTGGTGTTACCAGGCAGCTCAGGTGATTGATTGCTCCTAGAAGGAGTGGAGGATAAAGGCCTTTTCTTCATGGGAGGTGGAGAATAGCCATCTAAAAAATATCATGAATATGCTTTAATTAATTGCTCTCTAAGACTCCTCTCATTCGGATGAAATAAACCTACAACAATCAACGCTGTTTCTTATTTCCCACCTCTTAGTTATCTTCAGGGCCTGACCTGGCCATAGCAGAAGAGAGAGGGGCATAAGAACATGGGGGTATTGTAGCATCCCACACTTAACTTGGACTCATATTCACCCCAAACTTTAGTTTTTCCAGGTATAAAATAGGCACCCCAATACTATCTAGTCATGTGGTTGTTTTTTATGGTGAGATAATTTCCACAGCATAGCCATCTAGTGAGGCACTGATTAGCACTGCTAATATTGAGTGCTTGCTTAAAATAGAAAAGTTACTTGGTGTGAGACTTTGCATTTGTTTAAACTGACACTTTTTATTAGACAGTACTTTTACAGAAAAGATGGGATGAACTTGTGAAATTATCTACATAATGAGGCCAATGTGGCACAAAAGCAGTGAAGTCCCTGCAAATACCAGCCAAATTTTCGTCTGAGAATTTGTAGCACTTTAGAGTATGGGGGAGAGCAAAGCCCTGCCTTTCCAGCTCATTAGACCTGGATCCTAGGTGTTCAGAGACCATGTCTTTCTTAGTATGTCCTTCTCACGTGGAGTCTAGTAGATGTCCCGACACAGGGTGCGTTATTAATAACTATGCGTTAAGTGAGCAAAAAGTATTTCTATTCAGAACTTTATGAAAATAGTGGGAGACTGGTTTCAGGAATGGCTGTGATCAGCTACTGGTCACTCTAGCTGCTGTGCAGCTCACTCTCCTCACAGAAGTGATGGGATTTTCTGTGTGGTCTTTGTAAGGGAGTGTGGGCATGAGCGTCACACAGACCTGGGCTTGATTGTGGATCTGACTAGCTGATTGACACTGGAGAATCAATGAACTCTCCCTGGTCAATCAGTAGTGATTTCTCCCTGTCGTATCAGTGGTAATAGTACCAATTGCATGGAATTGTGGTGTGGATGAAAGGTGGCAATGTGAGATGCCTCTGGGTTCATTTTCTGCCTGCTTTCTTTGCCATTTAGATGGCTGCAGTGTTGGCATGCATGAAGTTGGAGGTGAAGGTGGGGAGGCAACCTCTGAAGAGTATCTTGAGAGTAAGGATGAACAGCGATGAGCACCAGCGCTGTGCCGTCTTTGGAGAGTGATACGTGGCCTGTAGCTCAACATTTCCATTGCCACTCTGACTCCAAGTTGCTCTAGCTCTTTCTGAACTCCTGTGGTGGCTTCCTCATTGGTATTACATTCATCTTAGTTCGTAATCCCTTTCCAAACACTGAGTCTCCACAAAGCAACCAAAACCAAACCAGATGAGGCCACTCCTTTGCTAAATGTGTGTTACATAGGTGCTTACTACCAGGCAGCAGCTGGTCTCCACCTGTCTTCCTCATCATCTGGTACTGTCTGATCCATGCGCTGTCCAATTAGAATAGCCCCTTTTTCTGACAGACTGAGTGCCCCCCAGCTCGAGGCTGCTCTTCATTTTGGTTCCCTCTACTTGGAGTACTCTGTCCCTACTCTGTCTGAGGCTGGCACGCCTCCAGGTCTTGGCTCCGATGTGAAGTCTGCCAGAGCCATCTCCCTGACTGGCCTGTCACAGCCTGGCAGCAGTTATCTGTGTCCTGTTTACCTGTCTCCTCCCATTCAGAACAAAACCTCCACGAAGACCAGGAAACCCCTTTGCCTCATCTCTGCTTTGCTTGCACTGGCTGGGGGAGAATCTGGCACAGGAAGATCATCAATCACTACTGCTTGAATAAGGCAGTGAGAAAAGAAGCACTTACATCTGTATGACTCTGCAAAATACGTCTAGTTGTGTGGGCAGAGTGCTGGTTATGCCAGTGGTCATGAGAGTGTGGTTATATTTGAGTGGAATTTAAGTGGAACTCTCAGCTCTCTGGATATAAGAAAGTGTTTCTTAGGCCATAAACAAGGGAAATCATCTGTGATGTGAAAGTGGCCTATTGAGATGCAGCAAACTGGATTTTTGTGGTCAGGAGTCTGAAACACTGGGAAGTTGTGAACTCTGAAATCAAACTATCCTGCCTCTGTTACTTAAATTCTGACTTCCCCATCTTTAAAATGAGGATGACAGTATCAACCTTGGACATTTGCTGTGGAGATTCAAGGTAGTCTTAGGTTGGTACATGTATCTGTTCAGTAACTGACAGTATTTATTTTGAAATAGTATTTTCAAAGTCTTATTCAAAACATTATATCGGAAGTCCAACTTAAGAAGCTATATATTTAAACCCTTCTGATAATTGTCATAGATGCTTCAGGGCATCAAACAATGACAAAGATAAAAAATATGTCCTGAAATAACTGAAAAATCTATAGAAGTTATGATGCTAATAGCATGTTCTTCAAATTGTAATTTTGTCTGCCTTGTATAGGTTGGTTTATTATCAGATTCAGGTTCATGTATTTGCCATAAGAGATTGAGAACAAGTTGTAGGAGCAAGGAAAAAGATTTATTCAGGATTCAAGAAAAATCAGATGGTGTCTAGAAATGATCCTCTTACCTTATTAGCTGATGTCTAGAAATGATCTTCTTAACTTATTAGCATAAGTTTTACACTTCTTTTATCATTAAGCAACGTGGAAGGAAGCAGGGCTTAGTTTAGGATTAGAGAGGATTGATGACTAGAGGTCCCTGGGTACCACTGCCGTGTCTGGCGCAGGACAATGTGAAATGTGGTGTTTGGTATGCACATGGTCACAGAGTGGTGATGTTCCTGTAAGTTGTGGAAATATCTATTTTTCCTTATCTTGTTACCATATGTCCTGTTTCAGTTGCTCCTCAGACACTGGTCCAGGCTCAAGTGAAGAGTCCGTGATTTTGACAGAAGTGGCCTTCAAATTCCTGAACAATTGCCTAGGCAACGATTATCATCAGAACGCACACATCAGAGCTGACATCCACAGCAAGACTAGTGGGAGATTAATAATTATTACTCAGCTGCACAACCTCCAGAACTAGTGATTTTTAAAAGGTAGAAGCAAGTATAGCTGGAAGATTTCTTCAGGTTTTCCCTTAGTAACAAGATTTCAAAACCAGCATGTGAAACAAATCTACTATGGGTTGTGTGAATCTGTGCAAGCAAGACACCTTTCTGAACCTGACCTTGTTGTCAAATTCAGAGAATGACAATTACACTAAGAACAGTTGTTAGAAATATGTGTTGTACCTCAGGTAAAGCAATCGCCTAGTATGCAGAAGTCACTCAAATATATTAGCTCTCGTTCACTTCAACCTCTAATCCTGGATCCCATTTTTTTTTCTTCTTCTCTATAACATGGTGTTTCCAGGGGACTGTGATGGAAAGTGCCATGATGCTGCAGAGAAGGGACTTGGGCAATGAGCTATTTTTCTGCATGGATGCCATGGGACAGTGGCAAAAAGAGGACAAGGAGGAGGAGAAAGAAGAGAAAGACACAAACTCATTATTCAACATGCAGTTGTCTCTCCCTATGTTCCTAGACACCCCACAGACATCCAGATCCTTGGGTAATCAAGTCCCATATATAAAATGGTTTAGAGTTTGCGTTTAACATACACACACCTTCCTCTGCTTTTTAAGCCACCTCTAGATTATTTATAGTACCTAATAAAATGTGATGCTGAATAAGTAGTTAAACAGCAGTGTTTAGGGAATAAGGCCACATATCTTTAAGTGGGGAAATTTCGTTTTTCAAAAGTTTTTGATCTGCAGATGATTGAATCTCAGTATGGGAAACCTACAGGTTCACAGGACTTGATGTATGTTGTTTATGTAGTGGAGAATACCCAATAATGTGGGCATCGGACTCAGAGTTGGAGATAATTTTGTGAGTCTTTTGCACATGCCTTATGGCTGAACCTACTGGAACTTTACAGTTCTTCCATGGGAGACAGGACAGAAGAGGAGAGTGTAAAAGAAAAGACACTGGTGACATTCTGACATTTAGGGTTGGCAGGAAGGAGCACTACATAGAGGAAAAGAAGAAGTAGGAAAGAAGCTGAACTGGTATGGCAGAGATTCAACAGGCTGGTTGCGGTGCAGCTCTAAATGGTTTATAAAGTTGGAGTGTATTGTCAGCTCTCAGAGGGTCTCAGAATTGAAGACTGGGAGGCTGTGCAGCCATTGAGAAAGCAACTGGATGAAGGCAAAAATCAAAGGGCAGAGTGTGATGTGCAGGAACAAGGAAGTAGAGGCTAGGACCAGCCTTCCCAGTTGGTAGAGAAAGAGGGAAGAGATGAGGTAGTTGTTGGAAGGAGGACAGAGGAAAAAATGCAAAAAGGCAACATAAGCACTTGCTCTATTAAAAGGAAGGTATTTATGAAGAAGAAGAAACTGGAAGGAGGTATGAGATGACAGTGGAACACAGGGCCCCCTTTTCGAGTGAGAAGGTACCGATGGGTGACCTTCAGTGCCTGAGTCTGTGTATGGAGCAGTGATGGACCAGATAGTTTAGCAGAAGCTGCCTGGGATACAGGCATCAACACCATCTGTTGGGCCATTCCAGCTGGTTGCGAAGGAGATGGCACTGTTTTTAATACCTTCTCCCTCAATGCACTGGTTTCCCTGCTTAGCTTGGGCACATGCTCGCTGCCCTTTACTACTCAGGAATGAACAATTGGTTTATCTCAGTTCCATTAATTAATGAGTCTGATAAGTTAATTTCTGCCCCTGGCAGAGACCTCGGTATTATTTTATTTTATTTTATTTTATTTTATTTTATTTTATTTTATTTTATTTTATTTATTTTTGCAATACTTTTCTTTTGTTGTCTAGCCCATTAGTGGATCAAGAGATGGAATTTCAAGTCAGAGAGGCAGGGGCAGGCAGGAAGAAGTGCTAGGGGTAGTTATTCTTAAATTCCATGTGTGTGTGTGGCCTCTCAGCCCTTCTAGTACTACAAACTCTGAGAACTAGGGTGTTCCAGTCACCAAGTAAAATTAAAAATATTTTAAAAGGTACAAGGCTAATGTGTTAGTTACACTTAAAACCACTTCTTTTAGATTTTCTAAGTAGAATATTTTGGCTGAATTCAGTAATATCACACTTTAAAATTTGTATTTTTTCTTTTTTTTTTTTTGGTGCCTAACTACGTCTTCCACTATAGAGGGAATTCACCATTGCCGTTCTGATCAGGCAACCTGTCTTCCGAGTGAGGACCACATCTCACAGCCCTGAGATAAGTGGACTTTATGCAACCCAAGTTGTCAAAGACCTACTGAGGATTTACCTCCTGCAGCCCTCCCCTTATGGTACTTAAGCACTGTCAGTGATTAAGAGTGGCTCCTTTGACACCATTTGTGGCATAGCTGGCTGGAACGTCATAACTACTGCTGGATAGGGTTAATATAATCATTCCCTTTTGTGGGACATCTCCCCCCACCCCCTAAATATATGAGTTATCTGTAATAGGTAGAAGCAAGCTATTATACTGTGTCACCTAAACATGACATGTTGTGTTATTGTGGCATCTTAGACCCAGAAATGTTCCATGTTTCGTCTTCCAGAGAGGAAGAGGCCCAGAAAATACAGGCAAGTTGTTTAAGGTCACCAACTGGACCAAATGTGTGGAATTCTTAGAAAATCTATAGTTAAAGGATAAATGTGTTCTTGGAAGAGCAATTACAATATGCAATATGGTGTTATGCGTGGAAAGCTTGGCGGGGAACCAGAAATTCTGGATCTTGTCTCAGCTGAAATTGGTGCCTTCCCTATAGACTTGGAAAGTTTTTCTGTACTCCTCAAAAGGAAAGCTAGTATTTTTGCCTCAAAATTTTGAGAAACAAATGGAATTGAAGTATCATAGGGACCAGGGATATAGCTCAGTGAAATAAGTGCCTGCCTGACAAGTGCAATGCCTTGCATTCAATTCCTGGTTGAAAAAAAATCATAAAAGTAGTATTACTGTCCAACATATGGAATGATTGTAAATATGCAAGCTATTTCTGGTGGTTTTTTTTTTTTTTTTTTTTTTT
>PVJX010011081.1:0-54686 GCA_004027295.1 Dolichotis patagonum | reverse complement strand
TATCAGCTATGACTCCATACTAATGTGTTTTATAGATCATAATCTTTGAGGATCACTGTTTCCCTTTAAACATTTTACTAAAATCTAATTTTTTTCTAGGGGGCATTAATAATATTCTTTTTAAAAGTCTCACAAATCACAAGACTAATTCATATGTGGAATTAAAGTATAAGTTATTTTGTACCCAGCTAAAAATACTACTGATATTCAACAGAATTTGATAATTTTTCATATAAGGACTTTTATAAAGTTATAAGAATTTAAGATTTCCAGGTTAACTTTTTTTTGCTTTTTGCTACTTTTTTAGAATATAACGAATGAATCCCATTTATCTCTTATTAGGGAAGAAATTATTACCTACTTTACCAAGTAATGGTGAAAAAATAAAAAAAATTATGTAATGGTAGATACTATTCAAACATTAAATTGCTGCAAAAAATAGTATTTCATGATAAATAAGAAACTGAGAAGAGAAAGCCTAAATAAGTAACACTGTGATGATCAGAAATACTGTCTTCTAGTGACAAAGATGAAGTCATGTGCGATAAACTTGTCAGCATTTCCTTTGAGGCCAGACACAGAACAATAACACACAGACTGAGTAGGGGCCAGAGATACCCACGCATCCACCTATGACTATAGGGGCTGCATCATAGAAAGTTTATCCCCTCAAAATGTAGCAAATACAAATATACAGGGCTTTTTGATACTAGCTGTTTGAAACAGATAACTTGCCATATGAAGACAGAAGTTTACACCAAAAATGTCCTCATGCTGAAATCAAGCAACAAGATCTCTCTTGCTTCTGGAAATTGGTATTAGCCTTGCGAACAGAGATGACAGTATTGCTAAGGAATTGACAACAGGCACCAAGCGGAATTTATGTTTCTGTTTTTCCTCACTATTCTGTTTTGCTTCTCTCCATTTCTCTTCATTCTTTTATGTTCATTCTTTTTCCCCCCAAGCACCCCTCCTCCAAATATATCTCTCATTCCCCAGAGCTTTATAAATTGCATTTTTTAAGAAAATTGCTACAGTTAATTGTACCTGGGGGAGAAAAACTGAAAAGAAGCCATAAGTGTACTCCTACGTAAGATTATAATGAGCTAATCTGAATGGATAGATAATCCGTAAGTGAGAAAAGAATGAAAGCACACAAAGAAATCTGGATAAATTCTCTGAGGATACAACAAAATGAAACAAACAAAATAAAAAAACAACTGCTATCAAAAATATAGCAGTAAAGCAATGATATGTTCAGAGTGGTCTACTCTTAATTCACTAAGTAGTATACATCAGTGGGCCAAAATAGGTGTGCTTAAAAGGAAAACAAAATGCCTAAGGGCCAGATAAATCAATGTGATGAAATCCAAGACTTAAAAAAATCACCAAGATCTAAAATTACCGTCCTTAACTATACAGAAGTTCAGTATTTGCTAGTGTCATAATTTCTGTATCTCTTTCAAGCCTTCATATATACACACTCATTCCTCAATGTCAGTATTAATTTAAAAATTTTCCTATTTATCAAAACAATACATACACACTGACCAAAATTTGAAATGTGAGGTAAGTGCAAAATATCTTCACTCAAAACACAACTCTAAACCAAGTGTGGTGGCCCATGCCTGCAAACCCAGGATTTGGGAGGCTGAGGCAGGAGGGTCACTGGGAGTTAGAGGCCAGCCTGGGGTGCAGAGTGAGTTCAAGACCAGTCTGAACTACCTAGTGAGGCCCTGTCAAAAAATAAATAAAACAACAACAACAAAAAACCTCTAATAGGAAATTTACTTCTAATACTTTGGCATATTTTGCATATATTAAAAAATTGTGTTTGTTTCTGAAGTTTCTACCATATTAAAAACTTGAATCTAGTCTTCTATTGGTGGCATAATCATTTTGTTTTCACATTTATACTTGGAAAAATTGAAACGATTTCTTCTGCTTTAATACTAGTGTTCATATTAAATAAGCATCACATTTAAGCAATTCTTTAGCTTGATAAATGTTTATTAGCTTTTTGAAATAATTAGAAGAAGTTACTGAAGGCCCAAAGTTTGCCATTATATCATTGACTATTTTCCTAGTAAATAAGAGGGTACTCCGTATAACCCCACACCCCAGGCATCCCTGCAGTCTCTGGGAGTATCCTGCGCTGCTAATCCACGAACATGCCTTCCTCTTGAGTGGCTTCAGCCCAAAGAATCTGCTTCACAGGACGCCAGTTTCTGATCGATGTCTAGGCATAGGACACCAGACCATTTGTTTCCACTCACAAGTTTGAGGGGCATCCCAGCTCCGAAACCCTCCTTGACATTCTCCTAAACCTTTCCTAGACCTGATCCTGCTTCCTTTATGCACACCATCACAGATTCTTCCAGTAGAGCAACACCTAATAAACCTCCCTGAGGTTGATGTCCATTTCAGGGACTATCTCTAGGCTAAAAAGACAGGCTACTGTAACTTTTGCAACTACCAATAATCCACGGAAAATAGTATCTCTATTATTATTTGGTTGGAATTTATAAAGTTGAGGTTTTTTTAAAGGGGGGAGGTTTTGCGATGTTTTCTTTCTAATTTGGTCTTCAGGTACAATTTGGTCTTAGTCTTAAAATTAAACATAACAGAAAGTAACTGAAAATAGCCAATTTCTAGGACTGCTGTGACCCTAAGAAAGAAATTTGGTTGTTGGGCTGTTGAGACCCAATAAAACAATGAAACTCGAATGCATAAAACTGAAAATTAAGGTGCTAGAGAGATTAGCAGTGCTTGCTAAGAGATTATTTCTATCATGTTAGCTTATCGATTGAATATTAATCAAAGCCTGTTTTAGAGACTGATTCAACCTTTGTGTCTAATTTTTCTCAACTTTAAGGACAAGGAGAGAGGTTGGAAGGGAAATAAGAATAGAAAGAAAGAGAATACCTATTGACCGAGCATGTATTAAGATCCATGGGTATTATTCCTAGGCTTTCTCATGCATTTGTAGATTGTTTTGTGTAAAGAAAATGTCTGAAAGTGGAGGAACTTAATGCCCTGCCCCTAACATTGACCATTAGGTTTACTGTAGAGAGCAGTGGTGTCGTGCTATTGTGCTTTGATCAGGCAAACGAGAAACAAGCCCTGTCTATAAACGGTGATACAGAGAACGTTTTAGTCACTGGTAACAGGGTACAGCTGGGTTTTAAGGAATTTATTTTTCTTTTCTTTTTAAGAGTAGGAAGAATTTATTGAGAGGAAGAGAGCTTTTGTCTGAGATGGACAGAAGGGGCCCAGAAGGTAGGTCCTCAAGAAACTTATATCAGGGCTAAAAATTGTTCCCAAGACAGAAGTTACAATAAACTAGTTGACAGCAAACAGTACAATCCTGCAATTCCATTAATAATTATTTTCCATCAAATTTCCTTGAGATAGGAAGCATTTATTAATTTGCACTATTACACATAAAAGGAGAATATATATTATTCATTCAGGACTGTGCTGCAATCCATGAATCTTACTATTTGTCAGTATTCTCTGCCTTTTGATAAAACTACACACATCAGTGTGTTCTGCATGCTATCCAGATACCTCAGAATGAAATGTTCTATATCCATCAGTTGTTTAAAACTGCATATTATAAACAATTTATAACTTCAGTTAATAGTTTTTAACTGCTTGTTAACAGTTTATAACTGCATGTTAATTATTTTTAAATATACAAAGGTTTAGAAAAGACAGATCATCTTTTAAAAAAACATTCGAGGGATAATTTTTTTTAATATAAAGATGTTAAAATATGAAGACCTTTCTGTTTTAAAGTGTGCTCTGAAAAAATTAGCAGAACAAGCAGGATGAATATAGCAAAATCAGTAGTCTAATCACACACAGTCAAGACCTGATGTGAGCCTGGCAAATGAGTGGGAATATAATACCTTGTGTTTTCCTAATAATTTTTGACACAAGACAAAATAAAAGGAGAAAGAAAAAGAAAACCAGCTGTCTCAGGAGTACAGTTTTTCTGCTGTGAATGTGAAAGAATTATAATCCCCATGGAGATTTATATTGAATTGACATTATTACTAAGCCAAAGATGATTATACAACCAGAAAAAATGAATATGGTCAATAGAAAGGCTTTGAGACAGTATTTTATATTCTCTGATAATTCTTGTACTAAAAATAGTTATTGTGTAAAATATGTTTGATAAAACAAATATTCATAGTTTGTGCAATAATAATTCCTAGAATTAAAATTCCATTATCTCTATGAGAAACAGATTTTGTGATTCTGTGGTTAGAAACAGATTTTAGTGTGACTCTTTGGTTAGAGGTTAGTCAAAACATCTGATAGGCTATGTTTCAAGTTCGATGCCTAAAAAAATGACTAAGTGTTTTTAAATATACTGTTCTATTTTGCAAGTTATCTAGAAAAATGTACTATATTGCTCACAAGTAGGACTGGTCAACTTGTAAAAGTGGTTCAGATACCTTTCCCTGGCCTTAAATGTACTATTCAATATTCATGTCTTACAGAATCCATGCCATGAAACTGTTTATAAGCAAAAGTCAGTCCAAGGTATTAGCCCTCAAACTTAACAAAGATTTCTATTCCAAATCACTATTACTAAAGAACAAAGAGATTCAGAATAGAAGAGAGAAAATTAGACATAAGGGTCGAATTAGTCTATATAACAGGGTTTGATTATTAATCAATGGATAAATTAAAATGATGAAAAAATGTCTAGAGTGATATATGTGCACCCATGTTCATAGCAGCACAATTTGTAATAGCTAAATCTTGGAAACAACCCAAATGCCCATCAACTGCAGAGCAGATGAAAAATATGTGGTATTTTTATACAATGGAATACTACTCAGCTATAAAAAGGATGACAGTGAAGTCTTCATAGGTAAATGGAGGCAACTTGAGACTATATTCATAAGTGAAATAAATAAAAATAATATTTTAAATATCACATTGTGTCTCTAGTGTAAAAGGTAATAAGAACTAAGAGTAATACTCAAAATGTGTAATCATTACTGTAAAAAAGAGAAGAAAAGAAAATGCTCTAAAGGATATAACTGCATGTATGTTTAAGTGTGTAGGATTGATATCCACATTACTAAGTTTTTGTTGGATCTTTGAGAACTGCTTGCACTCTCACTGAATGTCCACTTTTTATGCTTTAAGTTTGTAACTTTAACAACTATTTCTAAGATGACAATATGCAATTTATCAACTAGTGATTTCTTACTGTTAATTTTTTTGAAATTCTATATTATTTCTACCCTTTTTTCTGCTTTGCTTTTTTTCGTTTTAAATAAATTAAAAAAAAAAGAGGCCATGAGGCAGTAGCTGTATAGATAAGGTTCTTTCTCCTTTGGATCAGAACACTGTGACCTGAATTAAATAAAATTTGTTAAAACATAAAAAAGAAAAAAAACCTCTTAGGCACTGGCCCTATTATCAACTTTTAGCTGACTAGAATTTTTCTCATGACATGGTGCTTTTCAACATTTAGAAATGCAGAAATATTTCTCTTCGCTTTACTATAAATGTTGCTTTTGTGTGTATTGATACAGAAATATTTGAAACACTTGTAGAAATTCTTTGTGTATATTTGTGTTCTTAGAGAATTTATTTTTTCATTTTATTATCAGATACTGAAAAGTTGATTATCCAACAAGTTGAGCTGTATATAGAACACTTGAAATTAATGGTTCATTAAACAAAGTCTTTATGGTAACTTTCTATTTGGTATTTTTAAGACTGCTATATAAAAGGTTTGGAAAATACATTTCATATACAATAAACTCAGGCAAAACTTCAGAGTTATAAGACTTTACTGTATGTATTAGTTTTTAAAAGATTATGAGTAGACAGTCCAGTTTATGAGTAGGCTGACTACACCTTTAGCTTTCAAAACTATGGGTCACAGATATATACAGGACACCTGAGCAGAGTACCATGAAAAGATTCAACTTATATTACTAAATGTATTCTTATTGTTAAATGTTTTGAAATTAAGGTATTGCCCATAATTCTAAAATACCAAGTGGTAAGAAAGCAAAACAATTAAATATTGTTAAAATACACTAATCTTATATTTAAAATATAGTAGGCTTTAATTTTTTAATATTTCAGTTTCCTCATATATAAAGTATAGTTTTGATATACTTTCTTATGATTATTTATTTTTTATGCATAGATACCATGGCTTTATTTTGGAGGACATATAAAATAGTTCTCAATGTGAAACATACTAGTTCATATTTTTGTGTTGAAAATAATAAATTGGTTTACTATTCCAGTTTGCATAAATTTAAAAACAAAGAATGATATCAGAAAGGGTTTTATTACTCAGAGCACTTGAATTATTTTATTTTGTTTTTGTGGTGCTGGCTGCCAAATCTAGGGAAGCAAACAAGGCAAACACTCTACCACTGAGATTCACCCTCAATCCTGTGTTACTTTAAATGATACTATGTATCATAAATAAATAATTCTTTTTATTGAACAATACGCTTATAGTTTACAAGCTAGAATATGACCTTATTGTAGTACTTGACACAACTCTTTAACCTCCACATACCCTAATTCAGTTTCTTGACTTTTTACCAAGAAATGCATTTTAAATGAATACAGTTGTCCAATTCTGTCACCAAAAACACCAACTCAAACTATTTAATGTAAGTCTCATCTGGAGCACAGTATGACAACATAAACTATCTCCACAAATCCACTCTTCCTCTGTCAGCGTTTCTATATCAGTAAATTAACTGCTGTTAAATGTTAGCATTATTCATAAACTGATTATACCTTCTATGCGACCCACAATCTGTACCATGTTTATGTCTGCCACGGCAACTTTGTGTATGTCATGCTCCATTGTAATTTTGTCTGTTTTGGTTCATAACTGATTTCCTGGAGCCTGGAAGACTACTGAGGACATGCTAAATAGATACAGATAAAGTCACACAAAAATGTTAGGTAAGTACTTGGATGATTGCAATAGCTTGTTAAACTTTTATTGAACTTTTAACAAAGATAATGTTTTATGGCTAGAAATAGCATGGGGCCTTCCTGAGTAGAAAGGAGTCTGTGAGCAAGTGATTCGCAAGGGGAGATGAAAAACTGATCAATGGGAGAACATGCTAAGAAACAGGGAAGGAAAATAAAAGCTAAAACCATAAGAAACCTGAATAAATGATTAGACTGATACAAAAAAATTGTTATTCTTAAATTCATCTTCTAGGAAACACTGCCATTCAACTTCATTTTGAAGACTGCTTCTCCAAGTTTGATTCCATTCCATATGTTTGATTTACATTCCACATGTAGGTGATTATGCAATATTTGCTTATTGCACTCTTCGTAAGGTCCTACAAGTTCACCCATCTTGTCACAAATGGTAGAGGATATGCAGTGAGGAAAATAGATGACTATTGGTCAAAAAGAGCAAACTTTCTGTTGAAAGAGATGTAAGTTCTAAAGATCTAATTAATGTATAATCTGGTAAGCACAGTTAATAAGATAGTGCGTACTTGATTTTTGGTGAGCAGAACTTGAATGTTATCACACATAAAATGGTACTGTACAGATACGACAATTTTCAATTATCTATTTCTCAGTGTGTCCTGTGAAATCGTAATTTCAGTGAATATCATTGACTATATAATGTATGCTTAGGTACACTAGAAGTATGGTATTAATTATTGTTATTCTATTATTTTGTTATGAGTTTTTGTTTTACTTTTTTCCATAAAATTAAAAAAGTATGTATATAAAATAAAATCTTATAAATACTACAATTATTTATACATACAAATATACACTAAAATGAAATATGGGAATGCAAAGTATTATAATGTTTTCATTTTTTAAATAAAACAATATTTCTGCTCATAAGAAAAGCATCAGGTTGTTTAAGGATATGAAGAGTCATACATTTATAAAATTAGTTATGGAAAGTATGAGGGAAGTGAATCTTATTTGCCTTTCTGCACTCAGCTTAGGTTATTACAGTATACCACAGCCTGGATGACTTAAAATTATTTTCAGTTTTCCAGAGGCTGAGAAGTCTAAAACCAAGAGGGCATTCTTCCCAGTTTTCATATGACCATTTATTGCTGTAAATCTCCATATAAGAACCCTGTTTATTGCATTTCCTCTCTACATATCTGCATAGCTGTATGTACTGTTCTAAACTCCAGGCCACAAACTAGATTTTCAACAAGACAGTCCCAAAATCACATGAAAAGTAAAAAGCAGAGAATATTGCTGTTTCAAGAAATACATTCATGAATACAAGTTTCGGAGCTCAAAGTTCTGAACTGTTAAGCACTGTCACGGTACTAAATAGAGATTGTAGGATCTTTTTTTTTCTAAGAGCAAAAATTTCATGAAATAAGACTAGTATCACCAAATATAGAGGAAGAGTTTTCCTAGATTTTAGTTAATCATAAAACATTGAATCAGTAGGTGAAGGAAATTTGTTTTTATTTGCTTACATTATGTGGTTGTTCTAATATTCTGATGACCATCTATGGTGTCTATCTCAGTTTGTTCCTAATTATTAAGTTGT
This sequence comes from Dolichotis patagonum, assembly GCA_004027295.1. Taxonomy (NCBI): domain Eukaryota; kingdom Metazoa; phylum Chordata; class Mammalia; order Rodentia; family Caviidae; genus Dolichotis; species Dolichotis patagonum. The sequence continues at coordinate 46,120 of PVJX010011081.1, read as the reverse complement.
ATACATCTTCAGAAATTGGTCATGTTTCCAATTAGTATAATTTTAACTGATTCCTTAGAATTTTATATCAATGACTTTGTTTCCCTATTATTCATGAAAATAATAGCACATAAATACAATGAAACATAATCATTCCTTATATTAGCAAATAATTGAGCAAATTGATTATATAGTAGTGAAATGATTATCTGAATTTTTAAGTCTGGTAGTAAATTATTTTAATAATGGCAATTTTATCATCAATGTAAAACAATTATAATTCACATATGGATCCAATACTTATAAATACTCTCAAAGAAATGAACTACATAGTTTCTAGAGGTTCAACCTTACAGATGGTAAGATGTCTCCATGACAATCCAAGAATACTAGAAAACCTAGATAACTGAAACAGAAGAAATAAAAAATATTTGTGTTGTTGCTGAATAGATCAGGTGACAAAAGTTTTCTACCTTGGCCTTGAAGACTTTAGACAGAACAAACTGTACAAGTTGTTCGAAGTTCATAAGATTTTCAATTGAAATTTTTCAAAAGCATTTAATTATCTTTGTCTCAGAAGTTACATAATACCATCAACTAAAGTAGAATTATAGGGTTGGGGATTTAGCTCAGCAGCATAATTTCCTGCCTGGCAAGCATAAGGTTGTGAGTTCAATCCCTGGTTTAAAAAAAAGGTAAGGTAGGCTTATATATTTAATTAACACTTCTTGTTGTGCCTATGTAAATAAGTACATCTACACATAAAAACAACATTTCTGACATCAAGAATACTCACAAATTATTATGAAGGTCAATGTTATTTTATTTTAGTTAAATAACATTTAACAATCGGAGGTTTTTAAAATTTTCCAAGCCAGAGCATCCTTTCATCTCTGGAGGAGTTTCAAACTTGATCATTTAAGTTATTGGGACAAAAATTTTCAACCAAGTACATTGCCCAATAGTTCCTTTATCCTCTATGAAGTACTGAACAATGCTAAAATATATTTTATTTGCATTTAACCTTCTACCTTAAAATGGAAATTTTTTTCAATGAACTGATAACTTTATGGCCTGAATTAGTTGCTTTTTTTGTCCCATGACGGGGGTAGAACAAACCAGTCCTGGAAAGAATCTCTTCATGTCTAGAAGATCACGACCGAAAAGAAAAAGCCATTTTAACTTCTTTATTTACTTCCTTATTTATTCCCTCCCACATTAGAGTAAATATGAGCTTTGGAAAACTCAATCAAAATATAACTCATTTGCAGAGGCAAGATTCACTTACAGTTAAATTGCTAAGATAAAGTTTCTGTTTATTAGCACTACTGCATTTATTTATTGATAGTACAAGATTTCAAGTGATAGAGTTCTGCACTTGACATTTTGTTTTTAACATGGTAAAACATAAATTCTATCCTTTAAAACAACATTTTCCCATGGTTTTAATGCAATCTATCATATACAATTCCTGATACTATAAATTTTATGTTTATCTTTACTGTTACAGTTTATTAATGTATGTTCTACCCAAACTATGTATTTTACCCTTCATGCAATTCTTTCAGAGTTTGTTCATGTAATACCCTACATACTTGATTTCTTCAGTGTTTTCTATATTTCACTTCAGTTGAATGATTTTTAATGAAACAAATGTTCCTAATTTTAGAAATCCTCCTGTAAAACAAAAGTCTGCGTTCAGAAATCTAAAATTATACTACCTTAAATACTGTCACTTTGCTATAAATTGTGGGACCTGGACTTCCAATGCTTAACAGTCCCTCCTTCTGTTGTAAATTGAAGGATGCATGTTATCTTTATCTCACAGTGCTTGTCAGCTCTGAACAGCACTCCAGGGAAGAAAGATGCAGTAAAAGGAATACAAGTTGAAGACCTTTGTCTCCTTCTTACTGAAATGGTTAATGACTTGATTGTTCACTTCTTTGAATTTTAGTATTCTTTTCTATCAAATAGTTGTCATATAGTCTCCCTTAAGGATGTCGTGAAGCCTAAATGAAATAACCTGCATAGGGTATTTATTTCAATACCTGACATATGGTGCTACTTAATAAGTAACTGTCTTTTACTGTTATAATTTATTAGTGTTTGTTCTGTAAACCTTCATGTTGGACTGTTTTGACAGATAATAAAGACAATACCATTTTTTCTCATTCTAGCCCATTCCTGGGTTTATAAAATTTCCTGTAGATATCTTTCTATGTGAAGAGAACTTGTTTTATTTTCCCTCTAGATTCCTTGCATTTGCTAATGCCTACAAATGATTTCCTTATTCTTAGAGGAAAAAAAATACTACATTGTTTTTTAAACAAGTAGGATTGTATTTTAATTCTTTCTATTTTGAAAAGCAATATGGCTGTTATACATATCCTATAATTAAATATTTTTTTCCTTTTCTGTCTTATTTCTCCAATCAGCAACTTCTGAATTTTGCTTTACATCTTTTTTTTCATTATTATGCATCTTGGGTCATTTTTCTACATAGTAAATGTTCATTCCATCTTTTACACCATTTTAGAAGCAGAAAGACATTCTGTGAACATTTTTATTTGTCATTTTGCATGGCATATGTAGCCAGACTCACCTGTATCATGCGCTTTCCCCTTCCAATTGATTCATCACATGTCCAGAAGGGTTATTTCTAAGGGAAAGCATAATTATGAAACTCCAGAGCTTTAAAAATTAGAGCCTCTGTAAAGAATGTCAGTGTGTGACACAGAAAACCACTCTACTACTGCTTTATCTGGCAGATGAGCAAGGGATGACTTGTGTGCATGAATAAGATGAGCTAAACCAATCACATTTCTCTGCTAAGAACCTGAAATTTGTACGCTGGTAACCAATACAATGATACATGGAAACTCAATTAGGAATTCAAGTACATTCTGGGGCTGGAAAGTCATCATCTATATCTCTAGAGAGAAAATAACTGGAAGAATAAATCAGCCAGAAGAGAAAAATAAATATAGGCTTAGAATAAGTTTAGCTATCCTAGAGACACAGAGACAGAGAGAAACAAGGACAGAGACAGAAAGACAGTCATGATTCAGGAAAATTTCTTAACTCTGTTTTCATTGAAATTTTTGTGCATGCTTAGAATAAGCTTTCCCCTTTTCTCTTGAGTTAGTTTTAATATGTTTTTCAGTTTATTTTTTTTCCACTGAAAAACTTTGACATGAGCAGATGAGCTATTCTTGGTCATCTTGAATTTCCCTCCTCTGGCAAGTTTTTCTGCCCTTGTAAAATTCTAAGTTTATATCAAAACCTAATTCCAACATTTTCAACATTTTAAAATTAATTTTGCCATGTTAGGGCAAAATTATTTTATCCTCAGTATTATCAAAGCGTACTACACTATATCACACTGTATTTTAATTCCTTATCTCTTCAGCTTTCTTTGCTGGGCTTCAGTTTCTGTATCAAAGTAAATGTTGATTTTCTTTCCTCGGAGAAGTACACTTAGGATGAAATGGTTTTGCACACATCAAACACAGAGCAGCTATTCGATTGGTAGGGACTTTTCTCACTCTACAGTATATGTGTCCTTGATCAATAAAAATTAACTTAAAATTAAGAATTAAAATATTCGCAGTTATGAAATTCATGTTCTTAACAACTGCTTAGGTTAATAAGAAGGTATAAATTGAATAGTATCTATAGTCAAGTGTAATGCTCTAACTAAAATTTATTTGCTTAGAAAATAATGATCTTCTGAAGATTTGTCATCAGTAAATTTTTATTCCAAAAGAGCAATGAGAACTGAGTTTGGTAAAACTTTGTTTTATAAATCATACATCTTATTTCCATTTAGCAGAACCAAGGACAAAGGAAATTGGGACATCTCTCTTACATGTAAATGTAGACCCAATTAGAGATGTTTAATGTGTTATGTTTTCAATGTGTCTCCCAGAGCAAACATGATAGAAGTTTAATTACCAGTGCAATGATGTTGTGAGTGAAATCTTGAAGGCGTGAATATGTCATAAAGGTATCACCCTCATGAATGGACTGGGTCATTTTTGTGGGAGTGGTGTTCTCAGAAAGGAAAGTCAGCACACCTCATGCCATTCTCTCCCTCACACACGTGCACACCTGCACATGCACAAACACACAAACAACACACACTGCTACTCTTTCCCTTCTGCTTTCTGCCTTAGAATATGTCCTGGTTACTTTTCTCTCATTGCTGAGACAAAATACCCAGCACCCAAAGTTAAAGGATGAAAGGTTTATTTGGCTCACAGTTTGTGGAGGTTTCAGTACATAATCAGCTGGCTCCAAGGCAAAATGGCACATGACAGAGAACAACAGTTTATGGCAGCAGAAAACAGCACAAGCAACAAGAGCAAAAGAGGAGGAGTGCAGAGAGAACTTTTTCTGTCCCTTATATTGTACATAGGCGACGCCCACTTGGGTGTAACACTCACACCTATGATCTCAGCATTGGATCATGAGTCATTCACAAGCTCTAGACTCAGCCCCCACATGACCTTATGAGACTTTTAGGGGACAACCAAACACAAACCATAACAGGATGAAATATCAACGTGAATCTCAGCAGGTCCTTTGAACTTAGACTTCCACAACTATAAGAAATAAATCTCTAACAGCCTCCAAAACTATGTTTCCTTTATAAATCCCATCTGCAGGTATTCTGCTATACAAGCCTAAAGAGGACTAAGAAAATATAGAGTAATGATTCAGTCACATATCTGAAAATCCAGGTTTTTTTAAGTAACAAGTCAGTTTGTCATAAATGTCAGTGTGATGATATTCAGAATGATGATGGACAGGGATTAAATAGTTGAGTGCTCACCTGTCAGGCCTATCACTTGTATTATTGGTGAACACTGCTATGTCTTTTGCTGTAAATTTGGAAATAAACATGTTATATTTTAGAAGACATTTCAAAAGTACTAGATTAAATTGATAAACATCCTCTGACCTTAAGCACTTGGATAACTTGTATTCACTTCAGAAATGACTCTGAAAAAGGAAAATGAACTGAGCCCCCAAGTATTCTGCAGCTGGGAGAAAGCAGCAAGCAGATTTTTAATTTAAAGCTCAAGTCATATTAATATCAAAAAATTATAAAAATCAAGGTAAGATACTATCTAATATATTGTAAACCTGTAGTTATTTTCATATATTATTGTCATAATCATAAGGGAGGGTTTGATTTAGAGGGCTATAGTAGGATTTAAAAAAAAAGTCCCATTCCAAGTAGCTTTGAAAAGACTTTTACTTAAATATGGTTCAAAAATATATATCTGCTGATAAACATAAAAATATTAACAAAACCATCCAAGAAAAAAAATAGACACCTGTGCTGTATAAGGTGATATTTTACTTCTATAAAATGTCATAGTTCTTTAAAAGTTAAAAACAATTTTATTTTATTAAAAAGCTCTGTGAAAGTACTACAAACTAAGTGGGTTGGCTAAAATACATGTACTGTCTTGTAATTTTGGAGGTTGAAAGTCCAAAAGCGAAATATCAGTGGGGTTTGTTCCTTCCGAAGGTTGAGGGAGAAGATCTATTCCAGGTCTCTACCCTTGGCTTATCCTAGATGACCAACTTCTCTTTGTGCCTTCTGCATTCTCTTCCCTCCATGCAGAGCCATTTCTGGCTCCAGATAAAGTTGTCATATTTGAAGAGAGGCTCACTTTGCTTCCAGTATAATCTTATAACCTGATTTTTTTGATATTAATATCAAAAAAATTGTAAAAATCAAGGTAAGATACTATCTAATATATTGTAAACCTGTAGTTATTTTCATATATTATTGTCATAATCATAAGGGAGGGTTTGATTTAGAGGGCTATAGTAGGCTATCAAGTACTGACTTGATTTCCAAGAAGATAACTGCTAAGGTACAAGGAGTTAGCATTGGTGCACTAACCCACAATGGGCAGGGAAACACAATGCAACTCTTAACACTCTGCTAGTTATTTTTGCTACAAAACGTTTCCTCTGGCAACTGCTTTTCTCGGAGTAATTGAATGTGCGATATACACATCAGATTCAAATATATTCCTTCAACTTCTATTTTCATGAACATGGATTGCTTTAGAGTAAAAAGTGAAGAGACTTGACATACAGTTGACCTAACATTAAAATTTCTAAAGTGGTAAAGAGATTATTTTGGGTTTGGGGTATCATCTTCCTTCAATGCTTGTCTAGTAGAGATTGCAGAAAAGACATAAAAATCTAACATTAATTAGCCACTTAGAAAAATATTCGATCATTATTTTACCAATAAAATTTCATTTTCCACTCATATCAAACTCAGTTTTCAGATCTTTTGGCTTCACTTGGAGGTCCTTGCAGTTGTATTCTTGAATTGCCTCTTTCCACTTTCAAATCTTGTCCTTTCAGGAAACTCAAGATGTAAACTTTCAACATATCTATCTATCTATCTATCTATCTATATTCAACACATCAGCTATATATTACTGTACATTACCTTCAGACATATATATGTCATTTTTGCTTTATTCGCTTATCCCACAGGTGCTCTTAAAGTGTAATAGGTTTCACAAGAAAAATAAGTATATGCTGCATAGGCGGAACCATTGAAGGAAAATTAGTGGCTATATGGCTTTTATTAGTAATTCAAGTAAGAAATTCTCTAAAGAGCAAACAGATTTATGCTATAATTTTAGGAATAAAGCCCTTAAGTAAAGAAAGAAAATAAATCATTTTTTTTCTATAATGTGTAGTTTGGGTATGATAGCATCCTTCTAGTCTAAAAACTATAAACAGATTCTATGAAACACATGCATATATATTTTTATAACTACAGAACTGCATATATATATGCAGTGTGAATGCATATATACCAGAACTACTTAGGTCTTAATTGCTGTTTTTTAATTAGAACTTCTTCCTACTTATTTTTCATCTGGAAGAAAGACCCAAAGACAAGTAATATTAAAAAATTTCTTTCTTTACTTAAGGGCTTTATTCCTAAAATTTGTTATTTATTTCATCATGCATTTTCATTTTTAAAATGAGTGAAAGAAATAATTATTCAACATAGTACATAACTGGCCTTCTAATTCTAATCTCATTTCTACACCATTATTTGAGTTACTATTTCAAATGTTCTGATCTAAAAAATCTATATTCATTCATCCAATTAATATATCTTAAACTCTGTGACAGAATTTTTCCAGATTGAGAAATCATAGCACTGCAAAAGACAAATCTGTGCTTATGACATTTAGATCAAATGATCAGAAACAAAATAAAAATAAGTTAATTAATAATAAGTTAATTAATAAGTTCATTAGAAAATGACAACCACTGTGGAGATAAATAATGATTGTTTTATAACTCAAAAGGGTCAGAAGTTATTTTCACAATGATTCAATTATCAAATACCATTTCTAAGATTCAGGGATTAATTTATAGAAAAATTAAAACTCCCAGATGCAGTAAGGGAGGAGAACAATATTAAGAAAAGTCAAAGCACAAGTAAATAAATAGGCAAAAAAGTATTTACAACATGTAAATAAATAATCTCAAATATACAAAATGAAATTTGAAACAACTCAAAAGCCTTTAATTACACCTAAATTTATTGACACCTACATTACACCTAAACAAGTAAATAATTTTATAACACACTCAATTGTCAGCACTGTACAGAGAGGCTAACCTCATGGACATCTTCTGGAAGTATAATGTCACACAAGACTCCTTGTTTTATAGCAGTGAAAGCTGTACCATTTATGCAACATGACTTATACATCCATGTATTCACTGCAAAGTTGTTATTCTTAGAAAAACATAATCATCACAAAAACTAAAAATTATCTTAAAAGAATTGATGAGATATATGATTCAAAACAACTGGATAAACAGTGGTCCATAAAAATGTTATGTTTCTTTCCAAGGTGGGAAAAAAAGGCAAAGAACAACATATAAAATAAAGCTAGTCAGGTAGTTTAGCAGTACAGTGCAGGTCTCATACTGTGAAAAAAATGGTGAAAAATAGGAGTCTACATATTCACTTGCATGTATATGCAAACTGATATTAGTAACACTGGTGACAAGTAATATTAAATTATAATAATAGGAATTAACACAAAGTAAACAGTAGAACACTTTTGATAGAGAATAGTATACCTATATGGTGCATGGGAAGGAGAATTTGTTATTTATTTCATCATGCATTTTCATTTTTAAAATGAGTGAAAGAAATAATTATTCAAAATATTTTATTGCAAAAAACTTAAAGAAAATTATTCTTCAATTTGTCATTGATTTTTAGTTTGTTAAAAGATCTGTTACACAATGAAATAACAAATGGAGAAATAATTTTGTCTTTCTTAATCTAATTTTTAAATATATTTTTCAAACTCCTAGCATAATTCACTGTGTCCCATAATATATGTACTCCATTAGAGTGGGGGAATATTTATTTTAAAAGGTATGTACTATCTTGATGAACTTAAGATCCTGATTCTCACATATTGGCTTCAATACCTGAAAAACTGACTTTATTATCAAGACTCTATTTTCCTAAACAGATTGAGCAACACCGATCATCACAGTCCCCAATGTATGATGGGACTGTAACATTAGCCCACATACATTGGACTTCGGCATCATCTTCTCCTTTCTAACTTCCACTTACCTTTTTCACATATGATTAAACTATTGTGCATCCAATTTTACTACTGAAAGACATTCTTAATCTTTTGTCCACAGTTATAAACTCTAAACTTATAAATAACTGATAGCTCTTTTTCTTTGAAAATATTAGATACTCTTAAAAATAAGCTTTTCTAAAAGTGCTTGTAATTTATAGAATTACCAAATATTTTAATGATGAATCCTTGAAAAGACTAAAATAAAAAATATAGGGCACTAGTCAGTGTAACAGTCACCCAAACTAAATATCCTGCATCCACTACAATTCAAAGGCTTACTGGGTTCCTAGCTTTGGTTCATGGTTGACTGGTTCCATGGAGGAATAGCACTGTGGAAGGGCCTGGAAGAAAAGAGCTATTTAACCCAGGGCAGACAGGAAGCAGAGAGAGGGAGAGTCAGAGCAAGAGACTCACTCTGCAAAGATACACCCCTGATTCACCTCCTCTAGCCAGGCCTCACTTTTTATCAGCACACACAGATATGAACTCATCAATGGATTAACCATGATACAATCACCTCTAGTACACACCTAAATCCCATCTCTGAATACAGAAGCCTTTTGGAGAACATTTTAGACCCAAGCCAATAACATACTGATAATACAATAAAATTACCTCTCCACTAAATTTTTTATATTATACTTGCTATGTGTGTAAAATGCATGCCATAGTTGGATGTGGAATTGAAAGTATGATATAGAGGAAGTATTTAGGACTATTAGGTTGCAAAAGATGAATAAAAAGAGGATTTAAAGTGATTAAGTCTCTATTCTAAATTGTAAGAATTTGACATCAGTAGATATTTGTATTAATAGAATAGTTCTGTCTCTTGATGGCAGTCATAGTGTTAGGTCTATACATAAGATAAAATCACACAAAAATACACATGCACCTTGTAAAAATGACTTTTTTTGGCTTTTGATATCACATACTTAAACAAGATTTAACCATTGGGGGAATCTGGGTGAAACTCACATGGCACATTTCAACTTGCAATTTCTTATAAACCTATAATTTAAAAAAAATTTATTAAGTATATTACAAATGCAAAATATTTAAGAATTATATTTATTTATGAGGTACAGAGTGATATGTCAGTACACACTACAATATGCACTGATCAAATTATAGTAATGTTTTTGTTTGTCACTATATAGGGATTAGAGTGTTCAAGCTCCTGTCTTGTAGAGATTCATAAAATATGAAACAGGTTCTTGTGAATGAAAGTCACCCCACAGTGCTATAGAACGTTACAATTTATTACTTCTCTCTGTGCTTTGATATCCATTACCTCCGTCCCTATAGTCTCCTGTGTTATCCTCTAGTAATCTCTATTATCCATTCCAATTGATTTTATTTAAACAAACTTTTAGAAACTGTTAAATGAGAGGAAAATGTTAACTACCTTGCTTTAATCATTTCATACTGTAGGTGTGAATGAATTATGACAATGTCACCCATAAATGCATACAAAAGGCTTTTTTTTAATTAGCTTAAAATGATTGTGCTTTTGTTCTCTCACTATGCACAATATTTCTTCCTTGCTTGATGAACGTTTCCCTCAGATTGCATTCTTTTCACATCTCATGTGTGTACAAATGAATATCTTTCCCTTGTATTTTATACTAAGCAGAATGGAAAGATATGCTTTTAAATTCAAGGCATAACCCTTGAGGGAAGATAAGCAACACATGCCAATGGCTTCTGTGTACTATCTTTACAATTTTTTGTAAATTAATAATATATCTAAATAATATTGTTAAAATTTGAGGTACAACCATAAAAATTTGCTTAAGCAGTAGATTAAGCAGTACTGGCAGACAGTATTTCTATTCTTCAGTGTTTGAAATAATACTGCTGTGTATGAAGTAATATTTCTATGATGGAAGTAACATGCTAGGTTTGAGGTAACAATCTTCAAATTAAGTGCTTTCTAGTATGCTGTGAATCAATGGAAAACTATGTTCTCTGTTTTATACTTAGAAAAATTGATATGATTTTTAAAATAAAAGGAGAAATGAAATATTTGATTAATGTTAAAAATTTTGCTTTAGATACTTGTTGATACTTCATTCCACATTTAAAATAGTACAGAGTATCACTCTTGTTAATAATTTTTTCAGATATTACATCATACTTAACTTACTCATAGTTTTGAAAGAACATTCTAAAAGAAACTCTATAATGAGGTAAATAAATAGAAAATACATGAACTTCTACTAGAAATTCCTCAGCTTCTTAAAGATTTCCAAAACAGGTTGTTCCATTTCTAGATCAAGAAGTTATGTTATTTCATTTTTAATGGTGTTTTGAAAATCAAATTTGTGGATTAATTTAGTGCAGGACAATAAATACTAATAAGATCATATTGCTAATTATAAAAACTTAATATTTATTTTATAAAAAAAATTTCCCATCTCATTGTCCCCATGTCTCTTTGTTAGTTTATTTTCATAGAATATTAGTTGGCAAAGAGCACTAGCACTAAACTGTCTCTTGGCATTCTCCTATTACCTGCTGCATATTCAATCACATTTTTCTACAGTCAGGAATAATGCCTTTGGAATAATTATCATGTAAAATTTTTGTCAAGAGATACAGTGATGCCTTGAATTTATTTGGTCAAGCAACACTTAATATACAAAACATGGGTTATCTTATATTTTCTATACTTCAACTACACAAAGTAGTAAAATAGTAGAAGGGACTTGTGAATTCTGAGTGTTCAGCTATTATGGCAATTTCTGGTAACACAGCTATAATCTTGTATCACTTTCATTGCAAATATCTGATACAATAAGTAAATTAACTTAAGAATTCCAATGATTTTTATACCATGTTATGAAAGTAATATATTTCAATTATTCTCATGATATGAAAATAATGAGTCCTATATTTGATTTCAGATTGTAATGCTAAGCCATGGACAAAGAGAGCTGCTCGAGCCTCTGTGATATGTCCATATTTAATCTAGGGAAAGTTCTACCAAAAGAAAACTGCCTGTGAAGCTAGAGAATTTCTCACTCAAACTCATTCTGGCATGGTTATTAATCCCATCCTGGCATGGTTATTAATATTTCAGTCAGACATAGAATCAAGGTCATAAAACACAAATCTGTCAGTTAGTTATTAGATCTCTAATTTAAGGTGATGCTAAAAATTACCCCACCAACTACACTTAATTATTTTTAATTCATCTTATAAAATACTTTAATGCAAGTAATCACTAAAAATTATCCTACTTCTCCATTCAATTTCATGCATCTAAAGAAAGTTATTTTATATGATGCTAAAATTTAGATTAGAGATGAGAGATACAGACATTATAAAAATAAGAAAGACTATTTAAGACTAGGCATCTAGAAATGCTCATGAATCTGGACAAAGAATAAGTGCGAATACATGATTTTGCTATGATGATAGACCTGAAATAGAAAGGTCTGTAATCTTCCAGGCAAGTCAAAATACACCTGCTCACATGTTGGCAAATCTATATCTACACTAGAGAGCTAAATGTCTCAGCAGGGGTAATGGATTTTTAAAAGTTACTTTTAAGAAAAATAGGATGTAGTGCAATCAAGAATTTGGAATCTTTGCATTACAATCCACCTCCCAAAATGCTTCATCAGGACAGAATCATTTATCTTGAAAGACATAACCAATAAAGGCCATGGTGTGAGGAGAAATGAAGCCATTAGATTACCAAAATTTAAGTTTTATAGGTGAAGTTTCAGTGATACTACAGGAGTTGAGAGGCCCCAAGTGTCACATTGAAGAGTCATCCTACATGATGGGTTCCTTGTGGTAAGAAAGCTGAACTCTGAGGAGAGGGACCAGCCAACCACACAGAACTGCTTCATTGTACATACAGCTGGGGAAGAGGTGAAACTGAAGGTCTGAACATGAAGAAACATTTTGGAAGGAATAATATCGTGGGAGAAATTCAGCAGTGTTAACGATTAATATTAGCTCATTTCAATTGGACAGAATCCATGAATGAAACAAGATGTGCAATTTAAAAAGATCCTTTCTACACAATGGGAACACAAATAGTAAAAGATGTGATAAATAAACTAGGATTAGAGATCCCATTTGACCCAGTTATTCCCCTTCTGTGTATCCTCCTGGATGAGTTAAAAACCACATACCACGGCAATATAAGTGCACCCATGTTTATAGAAGCACAGATGTAAGAGCTAAATCTTGAAAACAACCTAAATGCCCACCAACCAAAGAATGGATAAAGAAGATGTAGGATTTTTTTAACATAATGGAGCATTACTCTGTCATAAAGAATGATAAATTTGAGACATTTCCAGGTAAATGAATGTAACTTGAGACCACACTCTTAAGTGAAATAAACCAGATTCACATATGCAAACATCTCATTGTCTCCTTGATGTAAGAAACTGAAAGAGTAAATAAGGAACAAAAATACAAAAGATATTATGAAACGAGAAAAGGATTCAAAAAGAAAGAGGAAGTAAGGGGGAAAGGAAAGAAAGCACAAGGAAGAGAAGGTTTTTTAAAAAGGTAAAATGGAATCAAATTTTTAAGTAGGGACAGGAATAAGGGTAGAAGGGAAGAGAGGGGGTTGAGAATAAAAGGACTCAAAATATAGCATGCATGGGTACAAATTCCCTATGATGACTATGATCATTATGTATATGTAAAATGTACCAATAAACTTAATGTAAAAAAACCTGAATTCGCTGTCATGTACCTCTGACTCTCCACAGTGACACAGGAGTATAGTCCTTCCTTACTCTGGGAATGTATGACACTAGAGGGACACATTGGGATAGGAGAGGCAAAAGAAACTCAGATTTTACACCTGGTCCCTGTAGGATAAGGGATGATCACTTATGACTCATTGTGTGTTTGTTCTTCTTTACAGTCGTGATCAAACAGAGGTATAAAACTGTATTTGAGAAACAAAACACAATTACCAACAACAACAGAAATAAAATTTCTTTTGGGGTGGGGAAATTCCTTTGTTTATACCTTTTATTAAGGGAAAGATATTTACAGTATTAAGTGTACTTAACTGAATAAACCTAAAATTACATAATGATGGGACTTAGAAGTTTAATCCTTGTTCTGGGACTGGTAAAAGGAATTTCCAGGTCACTTTTACTGATCTTCCACTTTGCTTCCTTTGAAAGAAGTCTGTGGCATGGTGAGAACAGCTGGATTAAATGCTGAATTAAACAAGGGGAGCAGACAGAGGGATCCCTGTCCCAGAGACTCCTCTCACCTGGCTTTCTACCACTGTGCTTACATACACTGACTAATGTCAGTTAATCACACCGATAGGACGGACTGGACTTGCAACAATTTTTCCCCTTTGTCATAAAGAAAATGAACTTTTCCCGACAGAAACACCACATCGCATAAGCAATTCAGCCTATATGTAACCCAGAGTAGACTTAGTGCTATCAAGGGGGACTTTTGGGTTGATGGTTCTTTTGATCCGCCTAGCTCAGTGGTTTTTCTGTTCACAATGTCAGCTTTTTTTCTCACAGGCTGAATCTACTATTGACGACTTCAAGTATACAAGGAATACTGGCATGTATTTGATAGAATCTCCTGGGGAGAATTTTTAACCTACCTGACTTTCTGTATTACTTTCTCCATAATTTCCATTTGACAATTTTCCTTTGTAAAACTGAAGTTTAAAAAAAGAAATACAACAAAAGAAAAATTGTCAAAAATTGTACCAAAAAACAAGAATCTGTTTCTTAAAAGACCTACTTGCTACTTTTTTAAAACAGTAAAATGGAGTATCATCAACTACCACAGAGAAATCATTGGGATCCGGCAGCTTAGCTGCTTACAAATAACCACGTTTGTGATATTTTGGGACAAATAAACATGAACCAAAAGAAAAGAAAAGGACATCCCCTTACCTCCAGAGGACACAACTGTTCAGTCATTTAATTGCTATACAAAAAGAACATATTCTAATGGTGTTCTGTGTTAATGCCTTCAAGCACTCAAAGCTGAAAGTTAAGGCAGCCAAACTCCATGTGGTTCTCTTTATATCCATTGGCATTACAGAAACTATTTGAAAATGAACTTTTTAACTTTAAGAGCTAAAATACTTCTAAAATTATTTTCAATTTTTTTTTCAAAAATTAAAACATGCCTTAAAAACATTCACATGTGTATTTTATTTATATCAGGCAGATATTTTAGAATAAAGAATTAAAGAAGTACTTCAACAAAATGCTATAAAGGCTATTTTTCAATAAATGAACAAGTACCTATGAGCAAAATCTATCATGACTAAAATTCCTTTTATTACTTTTGAAATAGTAGCAGTAACAGTTGTTTTACAAACGTGTTATACAGAGACAAAGAACAGAGATCTCAATATTAAAGTACACGTTTAAAGCAAATTTTTCCTATAAAATTGATTTATTTATATTTAAAATTCAAATAATAAATATATAGAATGTATTCTTTCAATTTTGCTATTAATGTTAACGACTTATAATGTATTGACCTAGTTTTTGACAGTACGAATTCCAAATAGTAATACCATACTACTGCAATAGTCTCTCCCATCAGTAATTAGGTAAATATCTCTTTTACTTGACTAAAATTTTACTTGTGTCATTTGCTACTGTAATATATTATTTCTAAAAATTCATATTCATGTAATAATTAAAAACATGAAATGGTATAGATGGTAATACTTTCTAGATTAAATTTTCCAGATTATTGTCTGAAACTGCATAGCCAGGAAAGAAAGAAGTATCGGTATATTTAAGCAGATAAAGAATATAATCTGCAATATCTTGGCATCTATACAGCTCATAAATCCATCAAGGGCAAAAGGCAATCTCATTTAACCAAAATTTAAGTATGTTAAAATATAGAAAACAAAATATATGGAATGAAGAAGCCATGGTAAACAAATGGTGGTAAACCCCAAATCTTTGACATATAACACTTCTATTGATTGAATGATGTCTGCAGAATTGGTACTAAAATAGGAAGTTGCTGTCATTTGTATACCTGGCAATGTGGAAAACTCTGTGGAGTTGGTTTATGAGCGGAATCTGGAAAAGTTTGCAGAAATAGGGTAGAAATGTCCAAAATGCTCATAGCAGAGCTTTCTATGTGCTTCTGGTGTGGGATCAGAAAATGAGAACATTGATAGGAATGCAGACCATAATGTCTATGCTGATGAGGTTTCAGATGACAGTGAGGGCTCCATTGGAAACTGGATTAGAGGCCATCCTTGTTCTACTGTGGCACAGAACAAGGATGCATTTTGTCTATGTTCTTATACCTTATAGGAGGAGAATGTAAAGGTGATAGACATTCTCTGGTGGAGGAAATTTTAAGACAGCAAAGTACTCAGCCTTCAGGCTGGATGTTAATGGCTGCTTTTAGTCATGTTACAGTGAAAATAGGGAACAAAAAAGATAGCAGAAAAACTTGAAAACTGCACAGCCCAACCAGGGGGAGAAAAAGCATATAAATTTTAGCTCAGGAGGGTAGTTGCTAAAGAAATTAGGATCCATAAAAAATATTCCAAATACTTTGTTCTGGAACAATAGGAAAGGTACTTTGTGGACATCTCAGAAATCCTCATAACTACATCACCCTTCATGAGCCCAAATATCGAGAGATATAAACTAATTTTAAAGAGTTTTATTTGAGAATAGATCACCAGGGAACACTGTAAGCCCAGTGGTACCCAGGGCTTCATTTTCTGGTATTTAGTCAGGACATCACTCAGAAGTTGTTACCAACAAGATGTCAAGCAGGTCTAGGTATAGTTCATGCTGGCAGGAGACTTTGGTGTCATCCGTGTGACTGGTTTTGCAGGCAGGCAAAACACAAGAGTTTTGGTGCTAAGGAGGCCTCCACCTAGATTTTGAAGGTCTAGACAGGTCTACTGTGAGAGCCAACGTATCTGCAAGTCACCCAGCAAATGGCAATGCAAGGAGCTGTGAGAGTGAACCAAAGCTACAGCAGAGACCCCAGAAAAATAGAGGTTCCAGGAACACCGGGTGTCCCCTGGGAGAAGCTACAGGCGACATGCAAAGCTAGCACCAGAGAGTGATGAAGTGGCTTGCAGATTGCAAAACTGTATATATCGCGTGGTGAGATGGACATGAAATTGTGAAGACTAGAGGTGGAATTCTGTAGACTCTTACGTGTTCCCCAGTGGTCCATATTTTAAAACCTTCCATCTCAGTAAGGTACTACTGGGGACTCCAGTAGGCTTTAAAAGTGGAGCCCACTGGGAGGCACTGAGGTTACTGGGCATGTGTCCTTGAGTAGGATGCAGGCTCTGCCCCTTTCTCTTCCTCTCTTTTCCTTCCCAGCTATGAAGTAAGTGCTTTAGCCCTACCCTACATTGCATCACAATGCACTGATTTGCTGCAGGTCTAAAAGGAGTGAGGCCAGAGGCTCATGGACTGGAACCTACGAAACTATAAACCAAAATCAACCTTTCCTCTTTATAAGTTTTGTCTCTTTTTTTTTGTTATAGTGACAGAAAGGTAAATTTTTGTCAGAGTGATAGAAAGCTGACTTTTCATCACACCATATAAAAATTAACAGAGTAATTCAGGAAGCACATCTGTGAATGTTAAGAAAAGAGGCAGGTAATCAGTGCCTAAAACTAAAATGAGTTAGTAAGTGTACATATAATAACTGCAACTTTTTAACTTATTGATTAATGGGTTTAATATTTGAGGATATTTATCTACTTTGTGCTACTGGAAAATGAACTCAGTGCTTTTTCCCTGAGCTATAGTCCCAGCCCTTTTATTTTTGTATTTTGAGACATGGGCTCCCTAAATTGCTGAATCCCCTAGAGTGGACTCAAACTTGTGATCCTCCTGCCTCAGCCACCAGAGTGCTTGTATTTACAGGCATGTACCAGCATACCCAGAAAATTACAAGGTTTATAAAATATTGTTATCTGTGATGATGCATTTAAATGAAAATGAGAACTTGCTAAAGTTCCATCACTTTTTTAAAGAATAAATGAGATCTTTACTTAAATAGTACATGTGACAGAATCCATTTTTAAATAAAAACATATCTCCACTTCTATATCTGTAACCATTTAGCTACATAGATAAAAGTCTACTTCTGAAATAAGTTTATTGACTATTAATAAAAGGAATTTCTATGTAACAGAATAGGGCTGGGGATTTAGCTCAGATAAAAGAACTGCAAAAGTTATACAGAGCATTTCTATGTAACTTACCCCCCAAACACCTGTCATTTTATATCACCATATTCTATGGTTTGAATTGAAAATGCACCCCCCCCAAGATATATGTACTTATGCTTTTTCTGCAGCCAATGTCACTATTGGGAGACAGTGGGTTCTTTAGGGAGTGGGGACTTTGGTCCTTGGGAGAAGCCCTTAAAGGGGATATTGTCACTAAAGCGGCTCCTGCCTCTCTCACTATTCCCTGGCCACCACGATGTGACAGCTTTGATCCACCAGGCCGCTCTCCCTCCACTGGATGTTTTGCCTCACCAGAGACCCCATAACCACTGGCTAGGCTGTCACAGAGAGAAAGCACTGAAACCATGAGATAAAATAAACTTTTCCTTCTTGTAAATTATCTGTCTTAGGTATTTTGCCATAGTGAGAAAAGCAAACATACTATATAAAAGTTTCAAAACTGAGAAATTAACATTTACATCGTACTATCAATTACACTTCTGGCTTTATGGAATTGCACAGGTCTTGTCACAAGTATCTCTCTTCTCTCTGAGGGATCATTGTGGGAAATTTCATTGTTACAGTTCTTTATTCCCTTCTATTTTGTTAAAGACTCTTAGACTTTCTTTGTCTTTCATATATTTGACACTTTAAAGAGTATAAAACAGGCATTACATGTTTGCTTAATCTTTTCTTATGACAGAATTAAGAATTACTGAATAGAACGTGATATTTATTTTCTACTGCTGCTCTAACAGATTATTGTGAATTTAATGATCTAAAATAATAAAGATGTGTTATCTTAATGGTTTATAGTGCAGAAATCCAAGTCTGGTTGCATAGATTCTTAGACTCAAGCATTAAAGACAGAAGTAAAGATATTGGCAAGACTATATTTCTCACTGAAGGTTCCGAATGTCTATTTGGAAAGCCATTCATGTGTCCTTGATTACTGTCATTAGGGGTTGATTTTCATTTATAAGATTGCCTAATTTCCTTAGCTGGTAACCTCTTTCTCTAACTTCAAAACCAAAGGGGGATATCCAATCCTACTTCAAATTTCTCTGAAGAGTAAGAAAGGAATTTACTAAACTTTAAAAACAGCACTTCAAAGTTAAAGCTACAGGGAAAACTTCTGTGTTCAATATTTTAAAAAATACTACACTCTATTTGCTAAATTTATGTCTCATAAGGGGCATGTGTTAGCAATTTTGAAACTATATTACATTAAAATTGAACAAATCAGTAGACATATTGTCCGTAGTGAAAGTCAAGCTTCTTACTATTGAATACAGATAGAAATCACCAAGGGAAAAATCTAGAATAAGTTCTTTAGTGTGGGATTTGAGGTATTCACAGGAACTCATATTTTCATTAATGTTCAGGTGAAAATAAGTAGGTATATAAATGGATACATTTCACAGCTCCATCTACTGATGACCCCTAGAAGTGGTGACACACAGAGGAAGAACATCTCACATCAAGTTTTAATTTCAGAGTACCATTTCTTATTTTACACATTTTAATAATTTTTTCTCATTTTATCTATCAAAGATCCTTTAGCAAAAAAAGTGACTCATTTCTTCTCACATATCATTGAATGATTTGATACTTTAATGTCAATTGAATTCCTAATTTGTCATAGTACTGTGTAGATATGTGATTAATGTGAAAATAAAATATCTCTTACAAATACTTGCACAGTGATGGAAACTATACCAAAAGTACTTCCTGGCCAACAATTATACTACACAATTAATTACAAGATACACCATTTTAAGAGATGAAAACACAGCAAAACTGTGTAACATAAGAAGCACAAAATAATGTAAATGTAAAATTTCTAGAATATATTAGCTGATCAAGACTTGATGGGTGAATCACATGCTATTCTTGGTTCATTCTACTTGCCAAGAAACCAAAAATAATTTGGCTTACATCATATTTAAATTACTTCCCTACTGCAACCCCTTAAAATCACTACATTCATTAATTTATATTATGTATTATATTGTATTATTGTATATATGTATTATTACATATGTATGTATGTATATATGTATATTGTATATATGTATTATATATAATGTATATTATGTATAAATACAAAATTATTTTAAAATAAGTGGCAACTGGTACAAACGTGTATACAAAGAAATTCTCCTTTTCTCAACACCAAAAGATTGATAAAAATCTTAAAGACTCATATAAACAAATTATTTGCAAGGTAGGACAAAGAAGAAACTTATTAATTAGTGACTGACTCTGCTACTATCACACATACATAATGCATATGATAATTAAATTAGTTTGATACATATTAGATGTCATCTAAAAGATACAGAATTTATTCACGTCTTAAACCTACTTAGCCTAGATTCTAGTAATATCCCTTCACTTAAACTATCTCATTAAAAATCACCATCATTAAATTTTGTCTATATAAAGCTGTTTGTTAAAATCTACATAAACATATATTTACTTTAATTCATTTATTATGAATTTCAATAGCTTTCAGCTTTAAACATGTATTCCTCTTTGGGGTCCAAATTGTTGATTTTGGTACTCAATTATCTCAAATTGTGGCATTTTCTCCACAAATAAAATATGAAATGGTTCATAATGTCATAACTATGTAAAATAATTTTGCTTAGAATTAAACCTTACCACATATTGTTTTTTTCCATTATCAACAAATGACTACTGAATGAATAAATTACTTGGCAGTAATTCTGATTCTAGGAAAAAAAGGACTTTTGGAAAACATTTTAATAACTGTAGAATTAATGCAAAAAATAAAGGCTTGTGATATGTAAATGATTTTTGACTTTTCACAGTTTATTGATCTACTTTAGCAGTATTCTTCATTTATGTCTGAGTTACTTGTTTGAAATTATTTGGAACACTATTATTGATATATTAAAATAAGTTATTACTAGTCTGGTCATTTATCTATGTCTGAGTAGCAAATAAGCTTCATGAATGTGTAAACTGGTGAAAGATTGCTAGCATATTTAGAAATTTTTAAAATTTCTAAGGGAAAAAGCACCAGATAATTATTATCCAAACAACAGCAATAGAACACAGAAGAAAGAAATAAGCACTTAAGCACTGAAGGCCCCAGGTTATATGTTCATATGTCACTTTCTAGACATACAGCTTTGCTCAGAGTATTGAACTTTTTCTAACACCTTTCTAATTTATAAAATAGGAAAAAAAAACATACCATGACAATGTTTTGATCACTTACATTCAAGTACATGGAATTTCTAATGTAACAGGTGTGTAACCCAAAAATTCATATCAGAAGAGACCCAGAATAGCAAAAATAGTTCTGGGTAACAACAGCAAAGCAGAAGGCATCACAATCCCAGACTGAAGTTAGATTATGAAGCTACAGTGATAAAATAGTATGGTGTTGGCACAAAAGAAAAATTGTGGATCTATCAAACAGAACAGAGGAAAAAGAAACAACCCCAGATTCATTCAACTATTTGATCTTCAACAAAGAGTCCAGAAACATAAACTAGAGAAAAGATAGCCTCATTGATGAATGGTACTGGGAAATTGGATATTCACAAGCAGAAGATTGATTCTAAACTCATATATTTCCCCATGTATTAAATGAAAATCAAAATGGATCAAAGATCTAAATGTTAATACAGAGATACTTAATCTTCTGAAAGATAAAATAGATAAATCTTTCAAGACCTGGGCATAGGCAAAAACTTTCTGAACAGAACCCCAGTAATACAAGAAATAATACCAAGAATCAACAAATGGGATCATATCAAGTTAAAACCTTCAGCAACATAAATGAATTCACACTTCTCAGAAAAACTATAAATGGACAAATCTACATGAAAACTAAATTATTGGCCATTATGGAAATGTAAATATAAATAACACTGAGATACACTCTCACTCCAACAAGAATAGTTATCAACAAGGATTTAATAATAACAAATGCTGGTGAGACCATGGAGAAAAAAATACTCTTTTGCACTGTTGGTAGGAATGTATACTTGGGTAACCACTATGGAGATCAGTATGGAGATTCCTCAGAAAACTAAAAATAAAAATTTCATTTGACCCAGCTATTCCTCTTCTAGGTATTTTCTCAGAAGAGTTCAAGATATCATATTACCTTTATACACACATAGCCAAATTTATAGCTGCACAATTTATAAAAGCTAAATCTTAGAAAGGGCCTATATGCTTATTAACAGATTGATAGATACAGAAAACACATTTTTGTATGCAATCGATTTAGCCAGATAAACATGAGGCATTTGTAGATAAATAGATTCATCCCAAGTCCATAATGTTTAGTGAAATAGATTGGACACACAAGTTTAAACATCATGTTTAACGTCAAGTTTAAATGTTTCTCTTATGTGAGAAACCCATAGTATAAATAAAGAACAAAATTAAAGATAGAAAAGGGAAAGTAAGGAGATCTTTTTCAAATGGGAAGGCAAATAAGAGATAGAATGAATAGGAAGGAAAGGAAGGAAAAAGTGATTACAATAAAGAATTGTAAGAAAAATGGAAATAAAGCATTTTCAAATGGAGAGAAAAGTCAGGGAGAACAAGGAGAGATGGGAGGCAAAGGGTATTTTAAAAAAGAATTAAAATGTTATGTACATACACACACACCCCACAATGGATGTATTCATGTACTACAAGCATACACTAGTAAAATATTACAAAAATAAAAGCTGTCCATGGCAGAATGTTATTTTATACTTTTTAACATTTATTTTCATTATAGTGTCACAATTTTCTACGTATAAAATCAAAAAGAGTCTGCAATCCAATTCAGAAAAAAACACATTTATACATAGATCTTACATTTTTGAAAAAATTATGTCACAATAAATCAAAGATGTAAACACAAAATAAAATAGATATAAAAGTCCAGAAAGAGAACATTGGAGTGATTAGGATGATTTGCATTAGGTACTAAATTTTTGGTTACTAAAAGACACAAAATCCATGGACTAAAGAATATATATGCTAGGCTTCTTTAAAATTTAAAAACTTTGCTTTGCGAAATCAGCCATCAAGAGAATGAAAAAAGAAAAAAAACAAGCACAGATTCTAAGAAAAGGTTTGCAAAAGATATATTTAGCAAAGAACTGTTACCCAACGTATACAGAAGAATTCTTAAAAATCAACGATAAGAAAAAAAATTTAATAAAATAGATCAAAGACCTTAGCTGATACTTTAAGAAGATATACAGAT
Source organism: Dolichotis patagonum (assembly GCA_004027295.1). NCBI lineage: Eukaryota > Metazoa > Chordata > Mammalia > Rodentia > Caviidae > Dolichotis > Dolichotis patagonum. The sequence goes on along the minus strand of PVJX010011081.1, from coordinate 23,010 downwards.
GAGATATAAGTATATCAAAAAGTACCAAAATGAGACAATGGGATATCACTACATAACTACCAGAAGAGGCTATATCTGGAACATTGTCAACAGCAAATGTTGGGTCATGTGTACAGCAACAGGAACTGACACTTACCCCTGATAAGAGCATAAAATGCAACAGTAACTATGGAAGAGAATTTTCTGGTTTTGAACAAAACGCATCATACTCTTACCCTACTACCCAGCAACCACATCCTTTAAAATTGACCCCAAATCTAAAATTACTGCAAAAAATTCTTTTAAAATGCTGCAAATAAATTAAAAATTAAAATTCAATAGAACAACAAACAAAATTATAACAACTAAGAAAACAAACACATTACAAGTAGAAGAGATGTCACAGTTGTGGAAAATGTATGTATGACCAACTTAAACTTTTATTTTTGAAATACGGTGGTTGTTTTTTGGCTTAGGCAATGTGTAAAAAGCTTTTCCTGCCAAACCAGATTGAAATGATTTCACCCAGCTGCCAACATTTGGCTCTTTCAGCAGAAACATAGCAGATAGTCACAACATATATATAGAAATAAAAGGCCTCAGATCTCAGAAAACGGTATGTTGTACTTAGAATAAGCAACTAGTGAAAAACTTCAAAGTGTATTTGAAATATATTTTCTGTGAGGTCTAAACAATAAATAATTTCTGAATAAGAAGCCAATAGTTCTTTGCAATTAAAAATAAGAATGATGGCACTTGTCTTACTTTTCTCATTGATCAGACAAAATATGTGATACCCAAAGTTAAGAGGGGAAAGGTTTATTTAGCTCACAGTTTGTAGAGATTTCAGTCCGTGGTTGGCTGGCTCCAAGGCAGGATGGCATATGACAGAGGGGCAACAGTTCATGGTAGCTGAAGACAGCAAAAGCAACAAAGGAGAGTGAGAAAAAGTCTCTCTGTCTCTTATATTGGATGCAGGCTACCCCACTAGAATCCCTAGGGTGGGTGTAGCACTCACACTTTTAATGCCAGCACTGGACCATAAATCAATCACAAACTCCAAATTCAACTGCCTCTGAAAAACCCTCCCCGCCATGACTGCATGAGGCTTTGGGGTGACATCTAGACACAAACCATCACATACATGGAAGCAATTATTTTAGCATCAAATACAGAAGACATGTAAGAGATTAATGAACAAACAGAACTTTGACAGTAGATTAAGAATGAAAACTAAATTCAAGTAAATGTATCTGACAAAGTATTTCATCTATTTTTACTAGGAAAAGATTAAAAGTGAAATAATATTTGCAGTTTCTTTTAGGTATAAATAATAATTTGTGCACCACTTCTATTACTTTCTGAGTTTGGTAATTCTCAAGTAAATTAGCTTCTTCATTATAAAATGTAGGATTAAATTTGAGTTAATGCAATGTTTAAACCTGCCTCCAGTATCCTAAGAAAAATAAACCTCTAACAATGTGAGTCATATTTTACATGTTTTGGAATGGACAAATCTGATAAGCAATGTGTATTTACATAAACTCAGTAACACAAAAATAATTATTTTATTTTACACTGTCTCATTACCGGTACATTTTCTAAACATATACATGGGTTATGTTTTTTTATGAAATACAAACAAAGATCTGGTCAGTGGAACTATAGAACACCTGTCAGCATCTTCCTAATTCCCATTAAATGATATATTTAAAGTAAATTCTGTCTGTTACTGTGATAGTTCAAGTGAAAGAAACACTTTAATAACATATATATATATATATATATATATATATATATATATATATATACCACCATACAAATATATTAACAAACATACATATTGAAAACTCAAATATAATATGTATAAAGGCAGGTGTTAAGTCTAATCCTGCTTGCTTGATATGATCTAAATTGTTGAAAAGATGAGCTTTTATTTAAATAAATAGGTTGGGAGAAAAAATCAGCTTCTTCCAGCAGAAAGTCAGGTTGGGGATCGGTCGGTAAATCCTTCACAGGAACAGGAAAGAAACTACTTCAGCTATATACATGAAAGAGCCTAAGCAGCTAAATTTTGGAGCTACAAGCAAAGGCTAAATGACTTATATTAGAAGAAAACATCTAATTGCAATGCAGCAAAAAGATGCCAAAGCTTTTTGCCTTAAAAGCAGTCATAAGAGAGGCAGCCCAATGCAGCCAGAGACGAGGCTGTAAGGTGGTCCTGTGGCGCACACACGGTCCCATTGCCTCAAAGCACTTTGTGCCTTGACAAACAGTGAAGAACAAATAAAATATTCACAAGATGAAGATTTTCCAGAAGGTATTTTTGAATTAAAGAAGACTTTTTATATTGACAATGTTGTCATCTGTAATGAAGATCACTGTAAAAGAGAAAGTTGAGTAACACCGGACCTGGATTCAAGTCTTGGAAAGTTAGTGTCCCAGAAGCAGAACATACAGGAGTTGAATCCCAGCACAAGGTGAAGTTTTGCAAATACGTTCCCAGGAAGTAAGACCATGCCCTGTATCCAAAACAACCAGAGGATGCACAGGAGGTCCCCGCTGCCTAAATGGGCCACACCCAGTGGCCTCCAAGTGGCTAGCAGAGGCCTGAATTCAGTCTCAGGAGGCAAACATACACAGGTTGAATCACAGTGCACAGGAAAGCCTTGGAATGTCACTCCCCTGTGGTAAGACAATGCCCAGCATCACAAATCACCAGAGGATGCACAAGAGGTCTCCACGGGTCTAACTGGGTCATGACAAGTGACCTCCAAGCAGCTAGCACTTACCTGCAGTCTGCCACAAGAGCCAAGAGTGGGCCAGGTGATTCCCGGTGCACAAGGGAAGCTTTGTAACATCACTCAAAACCCAGAAGTACAGTAAAATGACAAAACAAAAGAGCAAAATGCAATCTCAAACTTCCAGCCCAACCCAAGCATGTCTAGGAGACACGGACACAGAAGAAAATATAAGTCATACACCTGAAATTCCTGAAATGATAACAACTGAAGTAAAGAAACAACTTTGGGAAGCTACAAAAGAACTCAGATCAAAAATAGTCTCCCAGGTTAAAGAAGAAATGATAAATGTAATGAAAGAAATGCTGAACACATCTAAAGAAGACATAGTTTAAAAATTAGAGGAACAATGAACAATATAAGAAACAAACAGAATGCATGGAGCAGATTCAAAGAGATATACAGGAAATCAAAACTTCAATTAAAAGTTGACAAAACCACCTCAATGAAAGTGAAGATAGAATTCCAGATCTCGAAGACAAGATTTCAGCTAGTGAATAAGAAAGGAAAGATCTTTTTAAAATAACGAAAATCAGGAAATAACAATTCAAGAGCTACAAGATAATGAAAGAAAAACAACGTAAGATTGATAGGGCTAAATGAAAAAGAAGGTGACAACACAAATGATGTCAAGAGGCTATTTACAGAAGTAATAGCTGAAAATTTCCCAAACATGAGAATAGAAACTGAAATACAGATCAGTGAAGCATATAGAACTCCAAACAGCCACAACAAAAATAAAACTACACCCTACATATAATAATCAACATCCCAGAAATCCAACATAAGAACAGACTATTAAAAGCTGTTAGAGAGAAGAGATAGATCATCTATAAAGGAAAGCCTATCAGAATCACAGCAGACTTCTCAACACAAACAATGAAGTCAAGAAGAACATGGAATGAAGTATTTCAGATCCTAAAGGGGAACGACTTCCAAGGCAGACTGATGTATCCTGCAAAAATGTCCTTCAAAATAGATGGAGAAATAAGATCCTTCCACAACAAATAACAGCTGAAGAACTTCATGACCACCAAACCAACCTTGAAAAGAATATTGAAAGACACTCTAGATAGACATAGGAAAAACCCACTAAGCAAGGCAAGCAATTATACAGAGTAGAAAAGTAAAGAATCAACAGCAGAAAGATAACATGTCAAAAATAAACCAATATATATATATCAGTTATAACCATTAATGTAAATGGCCTCAATTCACCAATTAAAAGAAACAGACTGGCAGAATGGATCAAGAAACAACATCTAACAATATGCTGTCTACAAGAAACCCATCTAACCCAAAAGGAAAATCATAGACTGAAATTCATAGGATGGAAAACAATACTCCATGCAACAGGATCCCCCCCCAAAAAGCAGGGGTAGCTATTCTGTTTGCAGACAATGTGAACTTCAAACCAAGAATGATCCAAAGAGATAAAGAAGGTCACTACATATGAGTTAGGGGAAAACTTCAAGAGGAAGAGATAACAATCTTAAATATATATGCACCAAATTAGGGACCACCCAGCTATAAAAAACAAATGTTAACAGAAATGAAAAATCAAATAAGCAATAATACAATTATCACATGCCATTGACAAAAAGGGACAGATCAACTAGACAGAAAATCAGCAAAGAAATAACACAACTGTATCACACCTGTGAACAAATGGACTTAGTAGACGTAGAATGTCCCATCCAACAACATCAGAATATACATTCTTCTCAGCAGTACATGGAACATTCTCTAAAATAGACCATATACTAGCCCACAGAACATGCTTAAGTAAATGCAAAAGAATTGAAATTATCCCATGCATGTAATCAGATCATAGTGCCACAAAACTAGAAATTAATGACACAAGAAACTGCAAAAAGCCCACAAACATATGTAAATTGAATAATACACTCCTGAGCAATCAGTGGGTCACAGAGGAAATTAAAGAAGAAATTAAACAATACCTACAAGCAAACAAAAATACAAATACATCTTACCAGAACCTGTGGGATGCAATGAAAGCAGTCCTCTAAGGAAAAAATATTGCAGTGAATTCTCACATCGGGAAAACAGAACACACACAAATAAACAACCTGATGCTACATCTCAAATCTTTCAAAAGAAGTCAATCCCAAAAGCTAAAAGAAGGAAGGAAATTATAAATATCAGAGCAGAAATCAATGCAATAGAGACTAAAAAAATCATAGAAAGAATCAATTAATCAATGAGTTGGTTCTTTGAGTGAATAAATAAAATTGATAAACTCTTAAGCTTATTTTAAAAAGGAAAGAAAAAACTTAATGAGGAATGAAAGGAGTGAAATTACTACAGATCCTGTGAAAATACAGAAGATCATCAATACCTATTTCAAAAACATCTACTCTCAAAGGTTTGATAACACAGAAGAAATGAACACATTTCTAGAAACATATGAATTACCAAAGCTGGGTCAAAGAAGATGTAAAATTGCTGAACAAGCCAATTTCCATTAACATAGTTGAAAATGTTATTAAATTCTTACCAACAAAGAAAAGTTCAGGTCCAGAAGGATTCATTGCAGAATTCTACAAGAAATTCAAAGAAGATTTAATGCCAACACTCTTCAAACTCACAATGAAATGGAATGGTATATTCCATCTCACTCCAGAAAGAATGGCCAGGATAAAGAAAGCTACCAACAACAAATGCTGGAGAGGCTGCAGGGAAAAAGGAACTCTTCTGCACTGTTGGTGGGAGTGTAGACTGATGCAACCACTGTGGAGGTCAGTCTGGGGATTCCTCAAAACGCTGAGATTGGAAGTCCCATTTGACCCAGCTATCCCACATTTGGGCATATTCCCAGAAGAACTGCAAACATCATACCACAGTGATATATGTGCACCCATGTTTATAGCAGCACAATTTGTAATAGCCAGATCTTGGAAACAACTTAATACCCATCAATTGAGGAATGGATAAAAAAGATGTGGTATTTTTATACAAAGGAGTACTACTCAACTGAAAGAATGATTACATTGAGATATCTTTACATTTACTTACGTAAATGGATGCAATGGTAGACCATACTCGTAAGTGAAATAAATCAAACTCACATGTGTAAATACCATATAGTCTCCCTAGTTTAAGAAATGGTAAGAGTACATAAGATACAAAAAACTCAATAAATACAGTGAAAGGCTAAAAATCTGCTTACAGGGGAAAAATAATATTTCAGGGAAAATGAGGAAAAAGAAAAAAAAAGAAAAAGAAAAATATGTAAAATTATATAAACACATTAGGATAGTTAAGATGATTGTGCTACAAATTCTGTAAGTTCATGGAACAAAATAGTTAGCATCCATAGGATTAGAACAATTGTGCATATTATTGTATGGTGATCTGAGGAACTCTTGAAGACCATTATGTAAAATAGCCACCCTAGTCATACTCATACCACATTGTTTTGAAGGCCTATATTGTCCATGTTTGGGGCTCTTTGCTATTGTTATTTATTTGTCTTTTTTGTTCCATGTTTTTCTAGGAATTTGTTTTGTTTTATTTTGTTTTGTTTCATTTTGTTCTTTTTTTTGTTTAATTTTATCCTCTTTAAGATAAATTTTTTTTAAAAACAGTCACAAGAAGTGAAGTGAAATATAGATTGGGAATTCTTAGGTTCTAGTCTGAGCTTTCACTTGCCCATTTAAATTATTCAATGCTAGAGCTATAAGGACCTTGTACAATATGTCAGCCAAACTCATTTTATAACAAAAATTTATTGAATGTTTAATCAAAACAGCCAAGATTTTTCCTAGCCAGTGTTTTCTGGCTGAGTTTCTTTAAGGGCATGGATTAAAGTTGAGCATCATTTCCACCACCCCAAACCATGAATAACAATCCCTGCCTTGCAGGTTTTATGAAGGTGACTGGTTCCCTAGGGCTGTTGTAACAAATTACCACAGTGAAATAAAACTGTATAAATTTATTATCTTAGAATTTTGGAGGGCAGATCCTAAAAAGGGGCACAGTAGTCTAAAACCCAGGTGTTGGCTGGCCTGGAGGAATAGGACAGAAATTGTTTCCTTACCTTTTCCAGCTTCCAAAAATGGCATTTCCTGGCTGAGATGGGCATTTACCTGCTGATCTCAAAATAGCTATGCTAGGTACCATAATTTTCTCAGGTATGAAACATTGAATTACTATAGATACATTCTATGGTCTTGAACAAAATGAACACAACAGAAGACACAACAGACTTCCAAGGTTCTACAAAGTCCTAGTAGTCAAAACAGTATGACATTGGTATAAAAAAATACATAAGCCAAAGGAACAGAACAAACAGACTGGAATAAAAACCTGCACATTTACAACCAGTTGATTTTAAACAAAGCTGCCAAGAACATGCATTAGACAAAAGGACAGACTTTTCAACAAATGATCCAGGAGAAATTGGATATCTACAAGCAGAACAATGTGGATGTATCTATCTTGCAACAGTAACACACATCAACTCAAAAGAAATTTAGGATTTAAATGTAAACCTGGAACTGAAAGTATTACATAGGAAAAGTGCATCAGGACATTGGAATGGGCAAATATTTTGGATTTGGGACAAAAATAGACAAATGTGATTGCATAAGAATAGATTCTGAAAATCAATGAAACTAACAAGAGTGAAAAGACATCTTACAGATTGGAGAAATTCTTGCAAATTATATATCTGACAATTCTGTTTGGTAGTCAGTATATATAAGAAATTGTAAAAACTCAATAATAGCACACACACACACACACACAAACAAAACTCAAATAACCCAATTTAAAAATAGGGCAATAAGCCTCTATAGACTTTTCTAAAAAGAAAACATATAAATGGTAAACAGAAACAAGAAAAAGCACTTAATATCATCAATAATTATGGAAATGATAATCAAAATCACAATGAGATATTATCTCACCCCAGTAAGAATGCTTATTATCGAAAAACTAAAGGTAACACATTCTGGCAAAGATGTAGAGAAAAGGGAACACTTACTCACTGTCAATAGAAACGTAAGGTAGTCTGGACATTATGGAAAAAAGTATTGGGTTTTACTCAAATTACAAATACTAAGTAGCAGGTGACCTAGAAATCTCACTCCTGAGTACAGACTCAAAGGAAAAACAATCAATAAGATCAATAGATATCTGCATTTCCCTGTTTATTGTACCATTATCCACAACAGCCAAAGATGGAAACAGCCTACATGTCCTTCAACTGCTGAATGAAGAAACTGTGATCTGTGTACAATGGAGCGCTGTCCAGCCGTAAAAAGAGTGAAACTTTATCATTTGCAACAACATAGGTAGAAAGAGAAACTGTTACCATAAATGTCACAGATAAACAAGCATTGGGTGATCTCACTCATATATGAAATCCTGAACAGTTCCTCTTGCCCGTCACAGTCACACATGATGTTCTTGGGAGGTTGAGGCAGGAGAATCACTGTGAGTTTGAGGCCAGCCTACAGCACATAGCAAGATCCAGTCACAAAACATAAATAAACGAAATCAAATGAAGATAAACGTAAAAATTTGATCTCATTGAGGGTAAAGAATGTTTCCTAAAGGATGGGAAGGGCAGAGGGTGGGAACAATAGGAAGAAATTGATTGGGGTTCCTAGTTAAAGTGAGATGGTACAAAAATACCATGTTGTACTCTTTCACAGTAGGGTAATTAAATAATAGTAAAGTAGCATATATTTCATAAGTTAGAAGAAAGAGTTCAATGCTTTCACCATAAAGAAATGTTGTTTAAAGAAATAAATCTGTATGTTTAATCTGATTTAAACATTTATTAACATATAAACATATCAAAACATCACCCAGTACTCCATTCATGCATGGATTTTTATCTCAAGCAAAATATGCTTTAAAAAACCATTATGGTGCAGTTATAATATGCAAACTAATCATGGGAACAAAACTACAGAACAGCATGCACCTGATATGCACTGATGTGCCACTAAAGCTCTTAAAATACTGTAAAATATCTACTAGGATTAGTAAATGCCTGCTGCCCAATTCCTCGAGCTGTCTCCAAGCCCAGTCACTTCCAGGGACCCCAAAGTAATTCCCCATGATCCCCAAACAGAAGTTTTGGGACTTTGGATATAAAAGCCAAAGTTGATTCTGATTGGTCACTGTATGTACCAATCTGGTGATCAACTATATTAAGTATCACATGAACATGTTATATACATTTTTATCTGTAGTTGTGTTATTTTAATTAAGTTAGTTCATCATGTTGTTTTATTTTATAAATACATGGGATTTAGTCACTTTATCATCCCTGGAACAAAATTCTGTGTATTATTATGGAATCAGCAGCATGTGGCCAAGAATAATACTTTACACCATTTATTAATTCAGTCAATGTCTATGGCTCTAACATCACTTTCTAATTAAAATGTAACAGCATTTCAACTTAGTCTTTAGAATAGAGGTTATGAAAATACTAATTTTTTTTATTTTGAAGAGAATAAAACCAAATGAGAAAAAACAAAATGGGGTCAATCAAAACAAAAGGATGGACATAGTACATGAGTTAAACCCAAAATGCAAGGTGATCAACAATGGTTACCATGAGGTCTCTTGTTATTTTCAATAGAATTGTGTCTTATTGAGAGGTGCTTAGCATTTCTTTTATTATTTTTCATATATCTTCTTTTACTTGTATTAGTATTTCTGTTTTAAGTTCTTTTGTGCCATGCACAATAAAATTGAACATAGCAGTACAGAACAGAATAAAAACAAAACATTGTAGACATTATAGAGCTTCAAAATAAGGTAACAGTCAAACCAGAATGGGTATCAAAGTGAATCTTATTGTCTTCAAACTAGTTGCCTATACTCTAAGACTTGATACTATCCAACATAACAGATTTGAATAAAATCAGTCAAGACAAGACAGCAATCAAACAAAACAGATTCAAATAAAATCAATCAAAACGAGACAGTGAAAGAAATGCATGGCTTTGGATTAAGTTAATAGGAAATTAAAAATGGTTACCTGCTTAAAAATTAAAAATAGTATATCCTGCTTTCTTTGGGATAGCTATCCATGCCATCAAATCTAGTACAAGTAGACAAACTGGAACAGAATATAGCCAAACTAAATAGAGCGATGAAAACAATATGAGTTTCAAATCATGATACAAGATTAACAATGTCCTCTTCCTTCCCTTTTTAGACAGTTCCTCCTTTTTTACTTTCACAGGCTGCATTGTACAGTTTGTATCCCACCAACTCCTTTAGTTTTTAGATTAGGGAGGCAACTTGCTATTTATTATCTGAAACTTTTTACCTCTAAGCTTGATCTCAAGTTGTATCCATCTACCTACAAGAGCCTCAAGGTTTTCTTTCCTTATAGCTGAGTAGTTCTCCATTGTATAAAAATGTTATCTTTCCAACCAATCTGCAGCTGAAGGGTGAGCCACCCTCACTTTTTTCTGTTTCCCTGTCACATAGAGCATTATTTTCTCATCTTTGACTTTTCAGTCTATAAACCCTCTTTCAGGTTAATTATATTTCTTATATAGAGCATCTTGATGGACCTTATCTCCTGATCCACTTTGCCTGTGTTTTTTTTTCTATTAGTGTATCAAGGCCATCCATGTTAGCAATTATGGCTTTCTCTGCCTCATCTTTGCCATGTTACTTTTCTGTCATTGTTTGTCTACTTTTCCTCTTCATTCCAATGTCTGCCACATTCAGTGAGCCCCCTCTGCTGCTACTCCTGAAGCCATGGTCTTTTTTCTCTCTCTTTAAAATGTCCTTCAGTATTTTTTGTAGGGTTGAATTGGTAGTCATGAACTGCCCCAGTTGCTCTTTGTTATGGAAGCATCTTATTTCTCCATTAATTTTAAGAGATAGTTTTGCAGGGTACATCAATCTGGGTTGGAGGTTATTTTCTTTCAGGGCTTGGAATACTTCATTCCAAGCTCTTCTTGATTTGATGGTGTCTGTGGAGAAGTCTGTCATGATTCTGATGTGTTTTCTTTTAGAGGTGATCTGTTTCTTTTCTCTGACAGCTTTTAATATTCTGTTCTTGTGTTGAATTTCTGGGATCTTGATTATTATATGTCTTGTTATAGATCTATTGTACTTATAGCTGGCTGGAGTTCTGTATGCCTCATATATCTGAATATCATTTCCTTTTCCTGTGCTTAGGAAGATTTCTTTAATTATTTCTGTAAATAGCCTTTTTATTTCCTTTGTTTTTATCCCTGCTTTTTCACTCACATTTTGTATTCTTGAGTTATAGATCCTCTTGTCATCTTCTAGCCTTTGTATTGCTATTTCCTTGTTCCTTGTTATTTTGGGGTCTTCCCTTTCATTGTCACAAGTTGCAAACCTGTATTCAAGGTTTGATAATCTAGCTTTAGTTTCTTTCAAACAGTTTTGCCAGCTTTTAATAGAGTTTTTAGTTTCCTGGTAATCTCTTTGAATCTGTTTCATGTATTCTAGATTTTTTTAATATTCTTTATTAAAGGTTTCCCTCCTTTTTTTATGTTCCTCCATTCTTCCGTATGTTTCTTATTGAGAGGTGCTTAGCATTTCTTTTACTATTTTTCTTATATCTTCTTTTACTTGTATTATTATTTCTGTTTTAAGTTATTTTACAATTTCATGAAGATATTTCTTTATGTCAGATGATGTGTCTTCAGAAACTGCAGGTGTGCAACCCCTGATCTCTTCTGTGTTTACCTCTCCTGGGCCACTACTGCTTGAGTTGGAGCCAGGGGACTTCCTTTTGTTTCTTCCTCTTGTCATTTCTTCCAGACAACTGGATAGTGGGAGTCTCCGGCACTTCCTGTATTGTTTATATTTTCTCTGAAGTGTGCTGGCTAGGGATTGCTGCCCTCCCCAGTCTGCTGTGACCACTGGAGTACAAGCAGGGTTGGGGCAGGTTGGCCCCTCCCTTCTGAGTTGGTCAACCACTGGGAGTCTTTACCACATTAACGTGTGCCGTGTGGTTGGGGCTGGTTAGGGATATAGCTTCAAGGAAATCTCAGTCTTGGCTATTGGATCATGCACAGGGGCAGGACTCAGTCCAAGAAAGTCTCACCAATCTCCTCTGTGCTAAGAGTGGCTGAATGAAGCCAGCTGAAGTTCTGGTTCCAGTTTTATCCTGCCCAGCTCCAAAATGTCCCCCAGCCAATCACCCACTCCCACACAGGGACTGAGTTCCCCACACTCACTGTGAGCCAGACTGGAGTAGTTCTCCAGTCTGCCACTCCCCTCCATGACCATGTCCTCCCACTGAGACCCTCAGGTTTGCCAACCCCCACCTTCCCCACGACTGTGCTTCTTCAGATTCCAGTGGCATTTCACACACAGTGGGACTGGCGCCAATGAGAATGCATCTGGATACAGCCATCTGTCCACGTTTTTCTTTTTTTCTTTTCTTTTCTTTTCTTTTCTTTTCCTTTCTTTCTTTTTTTCCACTCTAGTTTCTTCCTGGGTCAAGAGGATCTATCTCCCTACATCAGGTTTTCTCTAGAATACTATATTCCAGCATCTGAGCTGTTTCTCTCAGAGAGGCTTTTTACTTTGCTGTTTATTGATCCACCATCTTCCCAGCTCCTCACTAATATTCTTTTGAGTTTGAAATATTTTTTGATTTTTTTTTAGGATGGAAAATATCAAATTGGGACAGAATGAAGGGACAAGTAAATCAACTCAGTAATTTGCAGCTGAATTTAGTGCAGGAAGTAGTAAGGTAGCCAATAATAAATGTAACTTTTTAAGTTAACACTTCTTTCTTTGATTTTTTAGAATAAAATGTGGATCATGGAGAAGTTTGCAACCATTTACGTCAGAGTATAACAAATATTTTAGTGGCAGCAATTAACTTACTATTTCATCTGCATCACTTATTGAAAAACTGTAAACAAAGTGAGCAAGAAGGGTAATGAATTCTCGTTCTTCATTTTCTATCTTTTTTTAACAGTTGATTGTCATTGTCAGAGAGGTAGCTAATAGGAATGTGTAAATTGTGTGACTATTTTTGGTTATCTTTTCTTTACCCCACCAAAGTTTAGACTAACATCATAATCTTTATTTCCAGAGTAAGACTTCTCCCTTCAACTTTGCCCTTCAACTACAGCTGTCAACTTTAAATCAGCTGGTGATATACTTTGCAAGACACAAAAATGATTCAGTTGGAGAATCATCTAGAGACAATATAGTTTGAATTCAAAAATAAGTGTTTTAAAGGATGAGGAAAATACATGGTGAGATTATTTTTATCTGAGATAATTTCAATCTCTGGAAACGGTTATAGTCAGATGTTAAAATAGACACTATATAGTTTCTCACATTACCTTGAAAAAAAGAAACAGAATTTCCATTAAATGAACATATTTAAGTTGCACAATGCTAATTCTCATTTTAATTACATTTTGAGATCAAACAGAAGCTAAAGAGGACTTTTGAATATATTTGTTCTACAAAAATACCAACAATTTTATAATATTTTAAAGTTATTTTGGACTTGCTTGTTATATATTTTTGACAGAGATATTGGATAACTAATTAATATATCTTGGCTTGTAAGCATCAAACTGGAATACAGATTTCAGTCAGGCTTTCTGTGATACACCAGCTCTTTCTAGAGTTGTGTCTTATGCTTCTGCCATTTCAGAACATAAAAGATCTGTTCTTGAGTATCATTCATAGAGTCCAGGCTCACTTGGATCATATGATTTCTCACCTCCAGAAATTTATAATTTTAGGATAGAAATTAGTACCCTATAATTAATCAAAGTTTTCTTACAACTGAAAATATTAACCATCGTAACATACTATAAATCTGTTGCTCTTTAAGAGCAATACCCTTAAGGTCATATTTAATGTGATAGATAAATTCTCTGAAACAAATGTGAAATACTTGCATTGAGGAAAAAAAAATCTCAAAGAGCTTAGAGAAGCTTAAAAAGGTACCAGAAAGCAAACACTATATAAAAATTGTTAAGTAAGACTCAAAATAGTCTAAGTAATGGAGGTTTGTGCTTTCCAGGAACCATTTTATTCCCTAAACTCTTATGAAATAGGATCATATCATACAGTGAGAAAAAGTTCTGATCAATGTAAGAGGTTAAGAGAAGGGAAGCATAAATTCACATCTACCTGCTTTTAAAATTATCTTGAAGTCATTTACACTGTGACCTCCAATCTTTTCTTAGCCTTTGGAAAGACATATTCCTGTCTAGTTACAGTACTTGTATCTGCCCTCCAATATGAATCTCCATAGCTCTACTATAAAGAACTACTTCATATGACGATGAAGGCTGAGAGAATTCATGACTTGAAGTCAGTAAGCAGGAGACTATGGAGAGCCAATTGTACGGTACCAATCTCAGCCAGAGTGCCTGAGAAACAAGACAGTTGATGGTGTGACATCTAAGAGTGAGACCTGACAAATGCAAGGCACAAAAGGATCCAATGTCTCTCTTTTAGCCTGAAGACAGAAAAATGACCAATGTGAGCTCAAGTAGTCAGGCAGCCTCTCTTATTTAGCCATTTCATTCCTTTTGGGTCAGCACAATTGATTGAACAAGGTCCATCTGTACTAGGGAAAGCATTCTTCTTTACTTAATGCACCAATTAAAATGTTAAACTGATTCAGAAACACTCTCACAGACACATTTGATAAAATGCCTAGCCATTCCAAACTGTCACATAGGTTAACCATCAAGGTAACACTGCTCATACCAAGAAAAGTGAAGAAAAATCACAAAGACTGGGTTAAGTACCTGTAGCAGCTATGACTTCATGACCTCAATTTAAAAAATACTGTTCACTAATCCTATTAGTTCTTGGAACAAAACAAATAACATCTGTAGGATTAGATCAACTTTGCATGACTATATCTTGTAATTCGAGTAAGACTTTTGAAGATAACTATGCAAAACAACAAAAATGGTTATGTCCTACCACCTTGTTTTGAAAGCCTTGTTTTGGGCTCTTAGTTATAGTTATTTATCTGTTGTTTTGTTTTCCCCTCTAATACAGAAAGGATAAATGTCACATGTATAGCCTTATATATGCCGGGAACTTCATCTAAAAAGTTTACAAGAATTAATTTTATTATGTGTTAGTATGAACAACTACACTGAAGACAATAAGATACCATGGTAGTCATTGATGATTTCCTATCATTTTGATTCTAAAGCCAGTAATGCTTTTATTCTTGGTTTTTATTGGTTTATTTGATTTCAACATGTATGAAGATATGGACATCTATTTTGAAAAAAACCAAGAGATATCATGGTAGCCACTGTTCATTCCCTGCTATCCTTTTATGAAATCCTGTGTTATTTGCATTGTTTTACTCTGCTCTGCTTTGTTCTGTTTTGTTTTGTTTTATTCTCTTTAAAATAAATTTTAAAAAATTATTCACTATTAGGAAGTTAATGAAAATAAACTTGTTATTTGTAAATGCACTTAAATTCTGTTTTATCAAAGATAAAGAACATCAGAAAAATTAAAATTTCAAAGAAGATTTCATTAAAGCACATTACAATAGGGGTCAATATTATTGCAGTAAGAGAAAGAAATAAAACAGAAGTCAGGAGAATGTCTAAACCCTGCAGTGAGCTGGTGGCAGAGTCCCAAGAAACACCATGGGGAATGTTGGGAAAGGCAACTGGACCATCAGTGTTTACTAACTGACATCACTGTCTCTCTGCAGAGACTGAGAGACAGGAGCCCTTCTTCATCACTCTACTACAATGGAAGACTCTGGCCCTTGAGAAAGTTGCAAACTTGTTTCTCAATAGAGTGACAAAAAATTTACAATTTCAAATTTTTTAAAATAAATGCCAGAAGTCAGAGGCCAACAATTAAGACAAAACCAAGTGAAGGAAATGTTATGGTCAGTGTGGTCAATTCCAAACCTTTATTCAAAAACTTCCAACTATACAGTGTGCATTATATTGTTGCCAAGTGCTAATAGCACCATTGCTTCTGAAACAATTATTATGTATTTCACTCATATTTATAGTGTCAAATATTTGAAAATTTATTATACAGCAATCAATAGCAGAATATACTCTGAATTTGCCTTGAATACATATGTGATATTACTAATTAGCTGAAGTCAGTGACACTGGATTACTAGATAATAACATCTAGTTTACGAGCCTCCAGGGGACTTTTTACAGCTGCAAGCAGATGGAGGCGCTTTTAGTGCACATTGAATGAAATTGATAGATAAAACGTTTACTTTTCCCTCTTGTTCTCACTTCATTTTTACTAGTGTACTGGCTTTCCTAGTTTTGCCAAAAAATCTACATACCATTGTTAATATTTCCCTGTATATACTTCAAATTAGGAATAACATCCAAAGTAAATGCTACTTACTTTACAAAGAAGAGAGTGTAGTATATGCTTAATTGCTTGGATTTTTAAATTGCTGTGTATGTGATAGTTCAGAGGAACACATATAGGAAAGAAATACATTATACCAAATAATAGTGCAATTATATACAAAGATATATTTTTACATCATTTTCTAAAAATGTTAAATGTCTCCTATTGCATGCCATTAGGAGACCACTTATCTGCTGGCTGTCCGCAGATATTTCTTACCATCGCTCTCAGGGACTGATCATTGTTTCAACACAGTGTATTTTACTTTGACCAGTAGTGTTCACAAAGTGGTGGGAGAAGTCAGGATATTTCAGAAGAACGAGACTGTAGCAGGGGTTGACCTTGAAACTCACAGCAGACTGAAGGAACTGTGTGACACATAGATTTTCCAGCAGTCAAGGATATGCCTCACAGAGAAAGCTATTTACATTAAATAACCCCATACAACAGTGGAAGAAACATTCTACCCAGTTACTTTATAAAAATACAGAAGCACAACTAAATAAAAGAAAACAAGGTAGCAAGAGGCCTCCAAAACTGCATAACTCTCAAAAAGCTGACCCCACTGACAGTGAAATGAATGAAATTTCAGACAAAGAATTTAAAGAAGTGGCAATTAAAATGGTTGATGAGCTCAAAAGAGACAAAAATCAGGTGAATGAGTCAGTTATAGTACTAGAATGATCACTGAGTTTGAAGAAGATAAAAATAAACAATTGAGTCAATTAAGAAAGAGATTACAGGATATGAAAGACCACTTTGGTAAAGAGATAGAAGTTGTATTAAAATAAAAGAAATCAAGCATATATCCTGAAAACAAAAATCTAAATCAAATGAAACTTCCATTGAAAATCTAGATAGGAGACTTGATCAGTCGGAAGAAAAAATACCAGGAATTGAAGACTGGATTGAAATGCTAGAGCATTTAGATAGAACCACAGAAAAAGCAAAAGTAACACTGAATAATAGATTAGGCAAGAGTTCTTGGATACATCTAAAATGTCTTGGGTTAGTTGGTATAGAAAAAGGAATGAAAAACAGGATAATGATCTTGCTTTAAGATCTATTCACTGATATTATAGCAGAAAATTTTCCCAATCTAGGGAATGAGATAGAGATCCAGGTAAAAGAGAGCTTTAGAATCCCAAATAGACATGATCAAAAAAGAACCTCCCATAACACATCAAGTAAAAATGCTAGAAATTTAGAACAAAACAAAAATATTAAAAGCTGTTAGAGAAAAGGGCATGATAGCTCAGTTGGCACAGTGCCTGCCTGGCTAGCACAAGGTTGTGAGTTTGATTCCTGGTATCAAAATAAATAAACAAATAAGAAGAAAAAAGGCAAACCATCTCAGTAAGAACAGATTTCCCAACACAAGCCTTAAAGTCCAGGTGGCTTTAGAATGAAGTTTTCTAATTTCTGAATTAAGATATTTGCCAATCAAGTTTACTGTATACTGCCAAGCAGCTATCCTTCAAGATCAAAGGAGAAAAAGACTTTCCACAATGATGAATTCATGACCATCAGTCTAACATTGCAGAAAATACTTAAAGAAATCCTAAACACAGACTGAGACAATGCTAAGACAAAAAGAAAGAATATTGTTCTCTGGGAGGGTAGACAAGTAAATACCAAAAAAGAATCAAATGCCAGAAAAACAGCAAAATGACAGTAATTGATATATATTTTTCAATATTAACACTCAATAGAAATGGTTGCCAATTAAAAGACACAGTTTGGTAGACTGGATCATAAAATAAGACTTCAAATATTATTTGAAAGAAAACATCTCATACATACATACATATGCAGATGGAAAGAAAAATGATGAAAAATGATATTCTAAGCAGCTAGAACATAAAAGTATGCAGAAGTAATTATATCTGGCAAGACTGACTTCAAATCAAAACCAATCAGGAAATACAAAGAAGGCAACTACTTAATAGTAAAGAAAGGAATTCACCAAAAAGAAATAATAACTGTAAACTTATAGATGCTAAATTTTAGTGTAACTAATTTCACAAAAAGCCACTATTTGACAAAAAAAGAACAGATAGACACCAATCTAATCATAATGGGCAACTTTAGTACTCCACTATCACAAATGGGCCCCCTAGATAAAAAATAAAGATCAGAATTAAATTATACTATAGACCAAATGGTCTTAATAGCTATACAGTGTTCTACCAAACAGCAGCAAAATACAGTTCCTTTGTAGCACTTTGTGGAATTTTCTCCAAGATAAATCATATTTTAGATCATAAAGCAAGTTTCAATAAATAGAAAAATTTGAAATTATTGCATACATCCTATCAGACCACAATGAAATTAAACTAGAAATAACTAGTAAAAGAAACCACATAAATTTAATTGTTTAAATGATTACATTTTATCAGATGAAGATTAAATAATATAGTCTTAAATGATTAGTGAGACACTACGCAAATCAAAGGAGAAATTTTAAAAATTCCCAGAATCAAATGGTACTGAAAACAGTTACATACAAAAATCTGGGGAACACAATAAAAGCAGTTCTAGGAGAAATGAGTCCTTCATTAGAAAAACAGGGTGAGTCCAAATAAAAGAATTTAGTGATGCATTCCTAGATTTTAAAAAAGCAATACTCTAAACTGAAACCAGTAGAAGAGAGTATATGATAAAAACCAAAGCAGAAATTAAAGAAATTGAAACTAAAAAAAGAATCAATGAGTCATGGAATTAGTTCTCTGAAATGATGAACAGGACAGGTAAGCCTTTAGCCAAATTTAATGACGAAAGAGAGAGCAAGCCCAAATTAATACAAATAAAATGTTTAAAAGGAGAAATTATAGCAGACATCACCAAAATCTAGAGAATTCAAAAAAAATTATTTCAAAATATGAGTTCAACAAAATGGAAACTGGAAAAAATGGATAACTCCCAAATGCATATGACCTACATAAATTGAGCCAAGAATATATATAAAATCTAAGCATATGAATAACAAGAAATGAAATTGAAGCAGTAAGTCAAATTCTACCAACCAGGAAAATCTAGGACCAGATGGATTTACAACTGAAGTCTATGAGGCCTTCAGGGAAGAATTAATTAATTCTCTCATTTTATCCATGCACTATAAAGAGATGTAGTCTTTCCAGATTTATTCTATCAAGCCAGTAGTACACTGATACTGCAAACAGAAAGAGATATACGACAAAAAAGAAAATCTACAGATCAATATCCTTGATAAACACAGATGCAGAAATCTTCTATGAAATCCTTATTGACAGAAGTCAACAGCCATCAAGATCATACATCATGACCAAGTTGATTTTATCCCAAGGTTGTAAAGATTATTACACATAAATAACTCAATAAATGTAACACATCCCATAAATAGAATCAGAGATAAAAATCACATGATCCTCTCAATGTATGCTGAAAAGGCCTTTCACAAAATACAGGTGCAGGCAGCATGAAAAGAAGTAAAGACGACTGCCCTGGCCACCACCTAGGAAAGTAAATAAAATATGCAGAGTCAGATTGTGAGAGAAAAAGGTTTATTAGGAGAGTAATAGGAAAGGATCTGGTAAATTTAGATTTACTAGCTGAAAAAGATAAACCTAGTGGTGGGCAGTCGTCACTGTTGAAGGATGGGAGACAGAACAGGGAAATTACTAGGGAGAACTCTTTAAGTGTCCAGTTGCAGTTAGAGCTGCCTGGCAGCATTTCACACAGCTCTGTGCCTCCCTCAGTGTCTCATGAAGGCAGCTTGATGATAGTACAACACACTACTCTATTCCAGACTCCGTTATTCCATCCACACTTACTACATAGCAGTAACATCACTGGCTCTTTGTTCCATCATATCACAACGTTCCAAGGAACAAATGATTTAGCATACAGGCATGAAGCCAATTTCTACAGGTAATACTCATTTTAAGTCTCTCTCAGATAATTCCTATGTAAACATTTTAAACACTCATAATGTCCCCTTGGTTTGTAAGTGACTTGAGAACATAAAAGAGAGTTTTAGGGACATGATGCCAAATTTCTTAGGTTTGTTTCAGGGACAGACAATGCTTGTTTCAGTAATGCTTTATTTAGAAAAATAACCAACAGACCAGTTGTAGACTACCTGTCATAGTTTTTAGTTTCTATTATATTATGCATTAAAATTTATTACTATGGGATTTGAAACATGATATAATGTCATCTCTGGGAGTTGTTGTTTGATCTTCATTTTATACATCTATTTAATTATTATAATAACAATTGAGTAATTGAAAGTTTATGCTTATACAACAAATATTTGGCGTCTCTCATATATCAGTTGCTGTATAGTACAACATATCCCTGGGAGGTCTATTGGGTGTGATCCATAGG
The DNA here is from genome assembly GCA_004027295.1 of Dolichotis patagonum. Taxonomy (NCBI): domain Eukaryota; kingdom Metazoa; phylum Chordata; class Mammalia; order Rodentia; family Caviidae; genus Dolichotis; species Dolichotis patagonum. The sequence goes on along the minus strand of PVJX010011081.1, from coordinate 2,473 downwards.
ACAGATCTCCCAAGTAGGGAGGAGAATTGAATAGGATGGAAAATGAAGGAACAAAAGGTAGACACTGGCAGACCTATATCATTTATTAAGACTAATTCAGATCAATCTCCACTGTAACACTTCACTTAAATAATAAGATGTTCCTTTTCTGCAGCAGAAACCTCCTTCAAAAGAAATACTGCATAAAAGTTACACAACTAACAAGTATGAAACCTATTCTTTGAACCTAAACCTATCAAAAAACAGAACTTATATTCTTTTCCTTCTACTACTACAACATGCTGCCTCGAGATATGAATAAGACCTTAAAAATAATAAACTCAAGAACCTCACATGATTTTACGAGGGTCAAAACAGTGAAATTTACTTAGCATTATCTGTGAAATTTAAGATACAAAAAATTAGTCCCAAGTAGCTAAGTAGTTCATAATTTTGCTATTCATATGTCTACTTCCTAGAATGCCCTCAAATTTCTTTAATGGGTAAAATTTTTATTTAAAAAATAATTATTTCCCCATTAACACCAACTTGGCAAAATTCATATATAGCAAAAAATGCTCTCAGTTTAAAAAATATATAAATTGTGAGGTAAATTTCAAGATGCATTGTGAAGCACACATAAGGAAAAAAGTGAGAGGAGAGATGGAGTAGAGGCAAGAGTACAAAGAGTAGCGAAGAGCCAGACATTTCCCCCAGGGGATCATCTAATCCTAGTTTAGAGCCTTAGATCCCCTGACCTCAAGAACATCAAAACTAGGACATGAAATATGAAGCTAAAAGGGCACAGTATATTACTTCAAAATCAGCAATAGTAAAAATAGATTAAGCAAAAACAGATTACAAAAATACAAAAGCAAGAAATAGTAAAAAAGCAAGAATAACTATAGCTCAAAAAAATAAACAAGATAAAATGATAGCATGTATTATTTTCATTCCTCATGGAATACTAGAAAACTACTCACAATTAGGAGTCTAAGGATACAACAAAATAACTTAAAAGTTAACCAAGATGAAGGACTATGGAAGGAGGAGAGAGGAAGGACACAAAAGAAAACTGAGTTAACATGTATATAACATGAATTATATTCACATGTCAGCTCCCCTCACTGAACATAGTCACTGTGCACTGCAACTAATATGTGTGCTAGTGAAAATTAAAATTATAATTAAGAGATTACTTTATATATATATATGATTAAAACACACAATGCTTTGAGAAATATATATTATATGTATAATATATATTCAAACAGTTTACAATTTAAGGACTCCATGGATTAAATGAAAAGTTATAGTATGAATTAGTAAATACATCAACCAATTATCATAAAACTCTTCCCTAGTAAAACCTGAGATATAGTTAAAGTGGAATTTAGAAGTGAACCTGTATAAAGTTCAAAAACAGATACGAGCAGCTAAGAAACTAAAATCAGTTGCATATTAAAACATTGATTTAGTCCTGCTATGCTCATAGAGCTCTATTTCTTGATACCATATTAGCTACATTGTCATATTTGCTACATACTCAGTTGTGCACAGAGTTTCTATGCATTTCTATAGGTGAAAAAGCAAAAATCTTAATGAAGAAAGTCTCGAGAATAGCCAGTTGAGCTTTGAAAAAAATCAGGCAGAGGATTTGGCTTATAAATGATTAAGACTATAAATATAAAAATAACAGTGTAGTACTGGCACAGAGACAAAGATACAAAAAAAAATTTCACACATGTAGAAACCTGAAAGGTAAAAGAGATGGCTTATAAAAATATAAATTCTGGATGGCTTAAGGATTAATGACATTTTTTAAAAATAAATAGAAAGCTTAAATAACCTTAGGATGTAAAGAGAGCTCTTAAATGTAACATAAAATCACTAATCATTATGCAAGAGAAATTGACAGAGTCAGTTAAATTAAATTCAAGAACCTCTGTTTATTAAAAGATACCATTTTACTAACTAAATCATAAGTCACAAGCTAGGAAAAGATGTTACAAAGCATACAACTAATAAAAGATTAATTTCCAAGTATATAAGTAACTCTAATGATTTAATAAATAATATCCCAAAGAAAGGCATTGGTGGCTCAGTGGTAGAATTCTCACCTGCCAAAGAAAGACTACAAATTCACTCAATAGAAAAAGGAAAACTAAAGTACATTAAACATAAAAATATTCAGTCCTTGCTGTTTTGGGACCCGAACCTCTGGGACCTGCAGAGTGGCCCCAGGTGTTTGGATTGAAAGTGTTCGCAGACCTGCATCTCAGCACGACTGTTTGGGACTGGTAGGCCCGCCCTTCATCCACAGGGAACTGCCCGGAGACCTGCATCTGGGCCAGGTCTGTTTGGGCCTGTAGCCCCGCCCTTCACCCCCAGAAAGTCTTGCAGAGACCAGCATCACAGCCTGTTTGTTTGGGACCCGAACCTCTGGGACCCGCAGAGTGGCCCGGGCTGTTTGGATTAGGGATATTGTGGAGAC
>PVJX010011080.1:0-54746 GCA_004027295.1 Dolichotis patagonum | reverse complement strand
GTTATTCTAGCATTTGGATACAGCTAGCAGCTACGGAGTTCCTAGGGATTTTGAGTTTTGTGTCTCTCTGATTTTTACCCAGTCCCAAAGAGAAAATAAACAAAGACGAGGAAACAGAAATCTGCAGAGCAAATGCAGAGGTTCTTCAGGCACGAATGGGATCCCTGGGACTTACTGCATGTTATTTGGGGAAAGTTGTTCAGTGTGAGCATCTTGGTTTCCTCAGCTCTCAGATGGACTTTGACATATTTGTAAATTTGTGGGACAGCCTTGAGTTAGTGTGCGTATCGTGCTTAGAGCTATTCCTGAGAAATAGCATGCAATAATATTATCTGTAATCATATTTAACAAAAATAAACTCATGTAATCATTGATGAATTGTACCAACAGTCAATCTATGCTTTCTGTGTTCCTGAAATTATTTTTAATTCTGCTCTTGGAAACCTAGCGGACACAAACCAGACACCTGGCAGAAAAACTGTTTTGCTATTATGAACTGATCAAAAAGAATTTCTATCATGAAGAAGGGAGAAGGAACCAATTCATTTAAATACTTAGCTATCAAGAGCTTTATTTTTATGAAGGGAAGTTCTTTCCTATTTTCCCCAAAATGTTGAATTCTGCCTTTTAAAATTTATGTCTTTCATATATTCTTTTCTAAAAGACATACATCAGGCTTTTTGTGGACTAGACTACCTTAGTTCATTTCGTAACTTCCACTGGAGCTAAAGTGACTTCAAAGGAATCTTCCTTTTTCAGTCAGTCCCTTGGGTTCAAAATTTCTGTGCCTTTTTTCACCCATTTATACAATCCCAGAGCCACTGAATGCTAGCTAGAGTTCTATTTTTAACAAACACAGACCTTCTTGGTCTTGAGTTAGAACCTCTGCTCACCATCTTCACAACCAAAATTTGTCATGATATAAGTCATTTGTGAACCTAGAAAAGTAAGAGAGAGGATGGCCATAACAGTATGCATTTGGGAGTCTACTAATTTAACTTTTATATTCTGTAGCATTATTCTGTAACCTTCATGTCCTGTTACATTGTCTTGTGAGCCCTCAAAATGAATGTTCCCTTAACAAAGACATTCTGTTTTTCCTCCTGCGTTTCTCCTGGAGGTTCTGTTTTATCGCTCTTGGGATGAGGGTGTGCCTTCATGCCACCTGTAACGATGGTACTGTTGGCAAAAATATTTGTTAAGGAGGAGCCGAATCATGCTTTGCTGAGTGTTGACTTTACAGTGAGATCTCCTTCATCAATTTGTTAATGAATTAGTCATAACTATATAAGTCACACCCTTGTAGGTACAATTTACACATATGAATAATTTTCCAGAATAGTCCGCATGATTTCTTTTCAGGAGGCAGGTGCTATTCCCAGGGGGGATTGGTTTTGTAAGAAGGTTGGTTTAATGGCCTTCCTTTTGGCTACTTTGTAGACGTGTGAAATTGATTTGGGTTTATATATTTATCATCACAAGGGTTAGGATGCAACATTTTTGGGCTTACAGTTTTTGAGGTTTCTCTCCATGCTTGACTGGCCCTATTATGGCAGGGAGGACCCACTCGCCCCATGGCTGGGACATGAAAATAGACAGAGGCTGGGTTCCCAGATTCCCACAATCCCCTTTGGGGACCCACCACTGTGCAGTGACCTAAGATTCCCCATCAACAACTGCGACCAAAGCTTCCCTCACCACCCAATACTACCAGCGTGGGTGTGAAGCCTTTACGCACAGGCCTTTGAGGGAACCCAGGATCACGCTGAATCAGTTAAGACTGCTGGTTAGTGACATATGTGTGTTTTCACCTTTATTAGAAAATGCCAAGCATTTTCCACAGTGACTGCATCAGTTTCCACTCCTGCCACACACATACAAGAGTTCTCATTGGTCAGCATCTTCTCCAGCACTCAGTTTTGTCAGACTTCGTACACAGTTGACTTCCATTCCACAGGTTTTGTATCTGCAGATCAAACTTAAATTACAAATCCTTAAATCTCTATTGAACTTATGCGTACATTTTTTTTTATATTATACCTTAAACAATACAATGTCACGACTATTGACTTAGTATTTGCATTGTATTTTTTAAGTGTCTGTGAGTTTTTTGGCCTAGTTTTTCATGGGTTTTATTTTCAGTAATTTTACAGGATTTATTTAAATACTTAAGCTAGATATCATTTGATTATATTTATTTGAAGTATATTCTCCTACTACATGTGTGTTTTTTCTCTAGTATATTTTGAGAAAAAAGTTATTTTTATATAGTTAAAATTTACCAAGTCTCTTCTTCTTATATAGGGTTTTTGTGTCTTTGGAAATCCTATCCTGTTCCAAAATTATAAAAATATTGTGCTATATTGTAAAATATTCACAGTTTTCCTTTTTATAGTGTAGCTCTTAATGTACTTGAAATAGATTGTTATATGGTATAAAGTTGGGATCCAATTTCACATTTTTTGATAGGAATATCCATTTTGGATATTTGGATTAGATATTGAAAAGACTTATCTTTATGGAAGCAAGATCTTTAGAGCTACTTCTTTCTCACATTAAATGATCATAAATTCATGGTATGTTTCTATTTTAGTCTTATTTCATATCTCCATGTCAATACCATTCTACCTTAGTTACATTGTAATAACTAAAAATAATTCTTGCTAGGTTGTAAATTATAAGTTTCTTGGCTCCTTTTTGACATGTTGTGACGCTGTGCTTTCATATACATTTTAGAATCAGTTTCTTGGATTAAAACCCTCAGCAATTTTTGAAGGATTTTTTATTGAATTATAGACCAATTTCAGATTATCAGCACCTTACATTGATGAGTCTCATAAATAACAAAAACAATGGCTTGCTTACTGTCTTTCTGTATCTTTCTTGGTGAAACATTTTAATAAAGTGTTGCTGTATTCTCATATATGGCCTTTAAATATTTTTCCTAGATACAGTATTTTGTATTTTCAGGAGTACTTTAAATATTTTTTTAAGTTTTATTTTTAAAATTATTGCTAGTTCAAAGTTTTGTTTTATATTTCTGTACATATCCAGCAATGCTGCTAAACTCACATATCCTTCTGTTTTATCTGTTGAATCTTTTAAGTTTTCTTAAGTATGCATAGTGAATACTACCTTGATTTTCCCCTTATAATCTGCAAATATTTTACTCTTTTGTGCTACTATATATCTGCTATATATAGTAGATATACAGCTCCCAAACAACACAACAAATATAAAAAGTTATAGCAGATATCTTTTTGGTTTGTTGACTCTTCGAGGGAAACCATTTAAAAGTATGAATTTGATGCATATCTTTAAAAATAAACTTATTGCATACTTTTTTCTTTAAATTTTACATACGCACAGTACATTGAGATTTAACACATGCACAGACTCATGTAGCTACTACCATAATCAAAATAGAATATATCATTCCTCAAAGTTTGTTTGTATGCTGCAGTTCTGTGGTCAAATGCTCCTCTCATTTCTAACCTTGGGCAGCTACCACTGTGATCTGTTCCTTATCCCTCTATTTTCATCTTTCCCATTTGTCAGATCAACATGGTTAAACACTAGTTGGTCTTCTGAGACTGATTTCTTTTGGGTAGACAGTGACTTTGCGATTCATACATGATAGTGCATGCCTTCCTTTTTAAGCTGAGTGGTCTTCCAGTCCAGGGGCACGCTGTGGCTTGTTTGTGGATTCATCCATTGAACTGAGCATATTTTTTGGCTCTGCATATTATTCTACTGCCTTGGATTAGCTTCTTATCCTGTTATGCTTCGATTTCTTCATTGCTGGTGTTAATATGGTACCTCAATCATAGAGCTATTGTGGGGCTGAAGTGAGTTAACATATGAAGTACATTTGGGCCTCTGTATATGAGGGTTCCTTATCCACTGATTTAATCAGCCACAAATCAAAATGGTTGAAAAGAAAAACGTTGCATCTGTAGTGAGCATACATTTTTCCTTGGCAAGAAATTTAGTATAATGCCTATTCTTATAGCCTCTACATTATATTAGTTATTATAAGTAACCTTCTACATTATCTTAGTTATTATAAGTAACCTTCTACATTATATTAGTTATTGTAAGTAACCTTCTACATTATATTAGTTATTATAAGTAATCTAAAAGTGTATAGTAGGATGTGCATAGGATACGTACATGTACTGTAATACATGTACTTGAGCTTATGTACATTTTGTATCCTTCAGGAACCCTATAATCAGTGCATACTGTGGGGTAATCCTACTTAGAATAATACTTGTTATATAATATCTGGTTAATTTTGCACCAATATTAACAAAGACTTTGAAGTGAAACAGTAGTTGATAGGTTTGGGAAACACCTGGAGGTGAGTGTGCCCGGGAAGCAATGTCTAGAAAGAGGAGCAGTATGAGATGACAGAGAGGCATGTGGGAACTAGATCACAGAGAGCTGTACGGATTTCATCAGGCGATTCTGATTTTGTTCCAAGTACAGTGGAAAGCCAGGGGTGAGACAGGATCTGGTTCATGTCTTCAGAAGATTACTCAGGGTGATGGGAGATTGAGGTATTGGTAAGAATGACAGCCAGGCACCCTAACAGAAAGTACCATAGCCATCTGAGAGAGAGATATGGTGGCTTGGGTCACAGTGGTAGTGGTGGGCAGACAGTGACAAGTGGCTTGGATGTAGAACCCACAGAACTTGCTGATGGGTTAACAAACATTCAGTGGAACATGTTCCCCATCTTAGCACATAATGGTCAACACTTCCCTCCCTGCGGAGGTTTACCAGAGGTTTTCTCCCTCCACTTTTGAATTGAAACATCTTTCATGCCTGGTTTGTGAAATCTACTTGGTGAAATAGCTTGTCTTTTACCTATTTTAAAGGAAGTCTGACTTCTTTCCTACGCATGCTCACAGCCCTGAAACACATTTATGAAACCAGCTTATCCCAGGAAAAGTGTACAGTGGGAGCATTTTGCCTGTGGTTCTCCAGCAGGTGTGGTTCTGGGATACTGCATGCTTAGCTCTCCTCCTGCAAAGTCGTCTTGGCTGCTTCATGCTTATCCAGCTGACTGTTGGTTTCAGGGGTTGGCGGGAGTTCTTTTGTACACTGGGGACTCACTGTCGAAGTAAACATTATTATTCTCCGATGAAAATTGGGCCAGAACTTTATTTTTGTCATTTCAGCCTCAATTCACTGTACAGTCTCTCTTTCAAATGAGAAATAGTCTTAACTCTCTAAGGTGATCTGAACACTAAAACTGGCCAAGGGTGGTTACTCAGTCTTGCTTTCAAATGGAGATTTTTTTTTAAACAGAATTAAAAATAGACTTCTTTGATCTTAGATAATGTTCTTTTATTTCCTGCTCTTAACACATCTATGTTTGTTCTCTGTGGGGCCTACACTTCAACTCCTCCTTAAAAACAAACGCTGACCCCTGTTCATGTGAAACACTCTAATCGTGCTTTTATTTTAACCCTATGGAATCTCTGCTCAAGTCAGTGTCCATTTATAGCATCTATTTACTCAGCTTATTTGTAGAGGACGTCTGAGATCTAGGAGATGCTCATTTGAATTTTATACCTCATTTCGTGCTTCTTTGTAACTAGCTTCTTTTGTGATCTTACAGAACACCAAGCTGCTATTTTACACTTGAAGAGAGAACACAAAGAAGAAATTGAAAACCTTCAGGTATGTCTTATCTCTTTGATTCTACTGAACTAGCCATCTGATACTGAGTTTTCTCCGGTGATGAAGTAAGTATTCCTCTTGTGCTGAAGCGTTTCACTAGATGCCGTCAGCATCTTGGGCCTGCCAGAGGGCACTGACTCTACTGTGAGGATTGAGGTCTCGGACACTCTGTTTAATAGATTTCAGTTTCTCAGTCTGAAAAGATGTCATCAGTGTCTTGGGATAGAAAAGTGGGAGTTTTGCTTTTAAAACAGGGGAAGAAGATGAAGTATTTGGACTTTGACTATTTCTATGAAATAATTTAAAGGGCATCTTTCCTGTGCACAGTGAATTATTTTTGTTCTTCCTGCCCACATTCCCATGTTCATGTCTGTGTATCTCTGAGCAGATCTACCTGCAATATGATGTCTTGCAGATTAAGGCGCTTAAGGGAGAGACCTCATGGCAGGAAGTTGTGCCGAGTCATTATGTGTGCACAGGGAGGACTGGAAGGTTGCCAACTTGCTCCTCCTTTGTGGGCTTTGTGGGCAGTTACCAAAGTGACTTTTTCCTTGCCCTGCCACCTAATGGTCTTTTCTTCTTTTTAGCTTTTGTTTGCAGTGCTTAGGGCAGGCAGCTCAGACTCTTAACTTCCGATAACTAGATACACACTCAGAGTCTGGGTCCAGTTTGGGGTGAGCTCATACATTTGGGTGAGAACAGTAGCAAAGTTTAAATAAAACTTCTTGCTCATCTAGTGCTAACTCATTATTTACTAATTTAATGAATTTGTGGATGAAATATCTTCTTTAAAATTTATTTTTATTGGTAACTAGAAAATTTAATAATTTAATAATAAATTTATGGGTTATAACATGTTTTGAAATATGTATTTATTGTATAGTGAGGAAATCAAGTTCATGAACATTTGTATTACTTCAGGGATTGATTTATTTGTGTTGAGGAAACTTAGACTCTACTCTCAGCAACTTTCAAGTAGACAATACGTTGTTATTAACTATGGTCACCATAATAGAGCTCTTGGACTCATTCCTCATGTCTAACTGAAGTTTTGTATCCTCTGACCAACGGCTGCCTAATTCTTTCCCCTTTCTGTGTACCCCTAGGCCCAGGTAGCCACTATTCTGCTCTATTTTTGAGCTCAACTTTCTTAGAGTCTAAATGTGAGGTTGTAAAGTGTTTGTCTTATCATGCCTGGCTTATTACACTTAACCTTAATGTTCCCCAGGTTCATCCATGCTGCAAATGACAGGGTTTACCTCTGCTAGAATGAATAGCATTCCATGGGTTATATATGCACATTTGCATTATGCAGTCATCCCTTGATGGACTTAATTCTAAATATTGCTTATATATATTAAGCTTATATAGCTTAATTCTATGTATTGGATTTTGTGAATAATGCTACACTGAGCATATATATGTAGAGATCTCTTCAACATACTGAATTTGTTTCCTTTGGGTAAGTACCCAGTAGTGGGATGGCTGGATACGATATCAATAATTCTCTTTTTAATAATGGTTTATAGTAGTTTACATTTTCATCAACAGTGTGAAGGGTGCCCTTGCTTCCACATCCTTATCAGCACTTACTATTTTTGTTTTGTTTTGTTTTGTTTTGTTTTGTTTTGTCTTTAGTAACAGGTGTGAAGTGCCATCTCCTTGGGGATTTAATTTGCGTTTTCTGGTGGTTAGTGGTGGCGAGCATATTTTCATATACCTGCTGGCCATTTTTATGTATTCTTTTGAGAAATGTCTATTTATTTCATTTCTCATTTTTAAATCAGCTTATTTGATTTTTGTTATCAACCTATTTGAGCTCCTGATACATGTTGTATATTATTTATCTTTTTTTTTAAAGAGTAGGAAAAGTTACTGGGGAATAGTGATAGCTCTTGAGAGACAGGAGGAATCCCAAATGTGTGGCCAGTGAACTCACTTCTCTGAGAAAGTTTTATAGAGTGAAATCATCAGTGGGTACAATATGGGTCAAATGATGATCAACCAGTAATATTGCAAATATAGCCACTTAGCTAGCATTGATCTAGCAGTAGCAAGGGCATATGTGTATTGTTAACCTTGGTTGATAATCTGTAGTCTTAGTCTTATCTTTAGTCTTAGTCTTGGTAGTCTTGGTCATAGTGGTCTTAGTTTTAATCTTAGTGGGGGGAGAAAATGGCCCACCCCTAATGAGATAATGGTTTATTTATATGAAAAATCTAAAATGTTAGAATCAATAATGTCAAACTTCCTTAGGGAAATGTGTAAGTCTGGCCATTGGGTACATCTCCAGATGTACCTCTATCCCAATGCATTCTTGTCTTCTGCCCTAACTCCCTTGTGGAACCAGGCCTGTCACACTGTGTATAATATCTCTACCTAACCCAGATGTCCATGATATTCACCTCTCTGATGAGGTATCCCTAACTGTAATAGCAGATAATTCCTATCTAGCTGCTTTGAGCTAAGAAGGAGCAGTGTTGGGAAGACTGCAGTCGGGGGCCTTTTTCAGAGAGCTAATCCAATGGGCCTTGCACAGAAGCTGTGTTGTAGTTCAGCAGTTATAAACTCCTTTTAAAAGGTTGAGGTAGTGGTTCAGCTAAGAATGTATTTGTTATTGTTATACGTATTGTTACATGTATTAATGTATTTGTTATTGTTTCTATTGGCATGATCACTTAGCAAAAATAAACAAATTTTCTAAGAAATTAAAGCATGTGTAATCAAATCATGAACACTAGGATGGAAAAGGCAGGTTGGAGAAAGAGCCCCATCTGGGTGCAGGTCCTAAAGAATTAGAATAGTAATTATATCTGTTGGCTCTTTGCCTCTCATGGTGGAGGTTATGTGTAAGTCTGATATTTCTTGTTATAAATTCCATTCATTTTAGCTGTAAGAAGTTGGAGAATTTGGTGGTTTTTAAGGACAATTTAAAGAATTTAAAGGCTTTGATTGAACTTTTATAGCTTTCAGCATAGTTCTTTGTTTTATTTATATTTATTTTTGCCTCATCAAACCATAATGGTGGTCAGGTATTGGTGTAACTAGAAACTGCCAAAAAGGGCCAGTAGTTGAAGCCCCTTTTTATGTTTACTTTTTATTGCTGTGGTGTTATTTTCTTTTCTTTCTTTTTTTTTTTTTTTTTTGTTGGATGCTTAAGAACAGGTTAAAGTGAGACCTGTGTAAATGAAAATTAATCTCTTGCTGTCTATCGAGATCAGTTAAATCTTCTTAGGCACTAATTTTGGAGCCATGTGCAGAGCCTCTCAGCTCCTCTGTCAGCCAGCAGGATAGGTCACAGTCTTGCTTGACCATGGTGCTTTCTGTGAAAGCGTGGGAGACTTCTCCCTCTTTGATGCCCCTCTTTTTTGGCGCACTTTACATTCACTGAGTCCTGCCCTTTGGAGTCCAGCAATCTCCTTCCTCAGGAGGTTGGGTGACTCACCTAAATTGTAGGTAGCTATAGAAAACTTTCCTTCATGTCCTGGGTCTTTATTGAGCTTGGAGTCAGGGCCAACCTACTGATGTCCTCTTAGCCCAGTTATCTTTCTAGTTCTTTCTCCAAACTTCAGTTGTTGAACACTCAGAAGAAAAAATCAATCATACTAGTATTGTAAGATGAGCAGTGAATTTAACTATTAAATCTCATCTAGATATCAAGCACTTTGAAATATAAAGTTTAGCTAGAGGACTGTTATTTCTTACCAATCATTGTTGTTTTAGAAGTTGGATCCCTGAAGACAACAGTTACAAAGCTTTACAGAGAAAATTTGAGATCAAGAGCCACACATAGCATTTTGGCATGACAATCATTATCTTTGAAACAGCCTTAAATGTCTATCTTGGTATAAAATAACTTTTTAGTCACTTATCTAATTACAAGATATTAAATGACATAAAGAAATTTTACCTGAATTTGTTATCTTTTAACCATTTTTAGTCACCAGAGTGATATCTAAAGTAGCATTTACTTGCTTACAGATATTCTTTAAAGATAACGTTTAAATTTTAATCATTACAGTCTCATTATCTAGACTGTACACTGTTTAAGTACTTTTGCCTGTTGCAATACAATTCCACAACAGTGACACAAGCACAGGCTGGTGAATGTGTCTGCTTCATTTGAGTGCCCATCCAGTGCTGAATTGGCATGCACACTTCATCACAAATAGCTGGACACAGTAAGGGTATGCCAGATGTTTGAGCCTAAAATGTTTACTGCTATAAACAACTTTTTACCAGTAGGGTGTTTTAATTTTTTTTTAAGTTCAAGTTTAAGTTAGGAAAACCTTGTTGTTCTACACATAGAAAGCTTAATCTTTTAACTATAGCCAGCTTAAATATATCTTAATAATTGCTTTAGAAGACTCATGGGAACCAAATCATAACATTTAAACACTTAAGCTTATACATACTATCTTCAACCTGGGAAAAGTTTTTAAAGTATTGTAGACAAACAGCAATAGACACTGGGTTTATAAAATCAATCTTTGATGTTATCTCAACTAGCTAACCGACTGGATGGAAATATGGTACAAACTTTTAAGGCATCTTTATTTTTATCTTGCTAACTCACTGTTAACCTTGTGAACAAAGGTATTTTGGCTATTTCCTGATTGTCTGCTTATCTGTATACTAACAGAAATAGAATATATACCTGAAAAATGACACACAGAAGCATATGTAGCAGCCCAATCATATATACCTTTATGCTATCTAACTTTTATTTTTAAGTCTTACGTAAGTCTTGAGGCTATCAGTCTTCATTTGTTAATGTTTTAAATAAGTTTGACCACCCTGGAAACAAATACAAACAAATCTCAAAAAGAGCCAAAAACAGAGAAAAAAATGTTGTACAAAAAACAAAACAAAAAAACTACTTTTTTAAAAAAATGAAGCAGCTGCAGGTGTTTTAACTAGTTTATCGTTGAACATACAGACACAAGAAGATTACATTTAAATTACAGTGCACTCTCAGATGCTTATGGCCAAGTTGAATTTACAGTAACTCTTTTGCAGTCTTTAGGCTTATAACTGTAAACAGACTAGTCAGAAGTTTTTATAGGTCAATTAATATAGATCTCATGTGACAAGAATCAGAATGAATAAAAATCTTTTACACCTGTGAAAGCAATGACAGCTTTTAAGATGGGACCTATGCTGATGATTTATAGTTTTCTTTTCAGTAATTGATAATATGCTTTAATAGACCCAAACTAGTATATTGGATTACATATGAAGTCATTGAAAGTAAACAAAAATATTTAATAAGTGTCAGGGTCTATGAATTCATGCCACACATTATCTGGGTGGATTTAAGGAGTTCGAAAGAGGAAATGAGTCCATTTTACATAGAAACAAAATGGAAAAGTACCTTTGCCTCTTAGGGGAGGCTCTTATCACCTCTGCTGGAAAATGCCCACAGTCACTTCTCTTTATCTTTGTTTTGGTGTCCAAAAGATTCTCAGCTGTCTCAGAGGAGTTGAAACTGATGATGGATAATTTAAGAAACAGATTTGCATAGAGGGTGATACAGCAGTGATTCTGGGGTTTAACAGCCAAGCTGTAATAGCCAACACTTGCATTTTCCCAAGTTGTAGAGCAGCCCTGTGGAGGGTGGGACAGGTAAATTACTACTCATAGTAACAGCAATTGCTTGTAGTTTCTGAGCTCTTACTCTGTGGTAGGCCTTGTTTTAAGCATATTGCATATATTATTTCTGCCATCTGTGTAGAATCTTGTGATCTTACATCTAAAATGAAGAAAAGTGTTGTCATGGTTTATGTAGGTGGCCCCCAGGCCTCATGTATTTGCATTGTGCATTTGTGATTGGTTCATTGTCTAGTGCTTGGATTGGTGGTGTCAGTGCTACACCCTCCTAGGGGGTGGAGCCAGGATGTGATGTAATGGCAGGAAGAAGGGGTGTCTTTGTCTCTTGCTGGTTTCTGATTGCTGTTTGCAGCCACCATAAACTGTGGCCCCGCCATGCCACACTGCCTTGGAGCCAACTGAGTATGGACTGAAACCTCCAAAAACTGTAAGAAATAAACCTTTCCTTCCCCAACTTTGGGCATCAGGTATTTTGTCTCAGCAACAAATAAAAGTAACTAAGACAAGTGTGCTGTGTTAATTAGCTTTCTATTACTTTAACAAATACCTGAGATAATAAATAAGAGGGAAGAAGCCAGGTATGGTGATGCACATCTGTAATCCTGGTATTCTGGGAGGCTGAGGGAGAAGAGTTGCATGTTTACTCCCAGTATGGGCCAATTTAGGGACTCCGTGAGCCTCTGTCTCAAAATCAAAAATAAAAGGACTGGAGACTTAGCTCAGCGTAAAGGCTCTGGATTCAAGTCCCTCAGTACCACCACCACCACCATGCATACACACACCGACACACAGGCACACACACATGGGACAAATTTATCTTGGCCTGTGGTTTCAGAAATTTCAGTCCACGATTGGCTTTGAGCTCCTGACAGTGCAGGATACCATAGTGGAGCATGGAGTAGAGGAGGCCTGTTTACTTCTGGAACCTGTGAAGTAAAGAGAGAAAGGGAAAGGGACTGCCCTTCCACGGCAGCCTCAGGGACTTAACTTTCTTCTGCTACATCCTGCTTCCCAATAGTAGGGGCCAAACCCTCAACAAATGGGCCTTACAGCAGTTGGAGATGAAAAAGAGAAAACAAAAAAAATACGTATATATGTATACCATGATCTCTATTTAAATATGTTAGACTAAGATATGATTAGCAGCAGTAAAAACATTATTAGTTTCTGATGATACTTTAGATTTTTTGGTTAATTTCTGAAAGCATTATCTGTTCTTTTTGTTGTATTTGTAAATTTAAAAATTTTTCCACTCCACAGTTATATTATTTTAATTAATTAAGCAGTTAATTAATTTTGGTTTTCTGAGACAGGTTCTTGCTATATAGTTAGTTCAGTCTGGCCTTGAACTCCCTCTGCCTCAGGCTTCTGAGTGCTGGGATTATAGGCATGAGCCAACCTTATAATTTACGCTTTATTACCAAAACCCTGGGGCCATGGCACACTACTGCATGTGGAGCAGTAGACCCAATTTATACCCTCAACTCCAGTTTGAAGCTGTTCTAGCAGTCATAGGCAACTCTTAGTAGGAAATAGGCCACCCTTATCTTGGATTTGGCCTGGAGAAGCATTTTGTTTGGCAAACAAAGCATTTTAAAAATTGAACTTGGGACAACCATTTTTCAATAGTAGAGATTTTTACATAAAAACCTGAATTTCTAGCACTTTCTTTTTTTAAAATTGGACAATCTGGCAGTGGTGTTCTTCTGTATGATACCAACCTGCTGCTGTTGTAGCAGGTGTGCACTTCAACTAGGACAAATGCTCTCCAGTTTGTTCTGGGCCAGTTCACCTCTCTGGCTCCTCTGTGCTTTAACTAACGTCCCTGTCCTCTGTTGTTACTGGAAATAAACCAACTAGTGTGGCAGCCACACCAACCAGTCAGAACAGATGCCAAACATAAAACACACAGATGAAAAACCTAGCCTGGCTGTACTGGTGTTTACTCACTGAATACCATCCCAGTGTCTATTTCATTCCACAAAGAAGTGAAGTCCCTTCTCTTGCTGCAGGATTAGTGGAAAACAAAGAGTAGGAGAATTGCTGTTTTGATGTTCATTTCTTTATTTGTGATGTCTCTTAGAACTTTTATTGATTGTTAGAACTCTCTCCATTTTCAGATTGTGGAGTATCCATGTGCATTGCAGAATTTGAACAGGCCTCTCTAGAATAAGAAGAATTTCGTGCTTAAAATGCACAGGCAAAGCAACTCACTGTCACCATAATTAACAACTGATGTGTATTAGATTTAGTTGTTTGGGGAAATGCCTTCATAGAATTTAAGGAAAAAGTCTCATTCAATAAACAGGGCATCTAAATTCAGCACTTTTGTTTTTAACCATAGATTTTTAGAGAAGTCACTTAATGGCAAATTTCCGCACCAGCAAAAACCTGACCACCTAAAATGTTTGATTGGATGGTTGACTTTTTAGCCCATAGTCCAAAGCCTAGGAAGTAGGAGAGCCTAGAGTTTTTATTCTCATGCATTCTCTGCAGCAACCATTTGTTGAGTGCTAAACTATAGAAAGCACCCAAAGCCTGGTTCTGAAACTGACTTTTCAAAATGTGTAGCAATTTATACACTTATTTCCCATACAGTCCAAAAGTGAAGATTTATTAATAACTGGAATGCATCAGTTCCTATAGTGACGGCTTAGTTGTCAAACTGAATTCATTCCAAATTCATGTTTCAACACCAAAGGGTCCAGAACTACACATGTTTTTCTCAGAAGAAATAATGGAAAACCCAATATTGGTTCTCAGGCCCCAGACTATAATTTTCTTTTTCCAGGACTTTAACAAATTTGGCAATGATTTCTTTCTGTATCGTGGTTCTCACAGTTTTCCTTTTTGCTTTACTTCTCACATCACAGTTTCTTTGGAGCCATGGTTATTATATTTTACACAAATCACCAAAAAAACAAAAATGAAACAAAGCAAAACCCCACAGTGAGCGTGTTTTAGCACATTGACATAATCACTAGATGCTGTCTGGGCAAGAGCAGGGCTTGGACTACAGGGTCACCCCTGGTGTCCGAGGGGAGCTGCAACTCGTGACTCGCTCTTGGCCCATGTAGGGTTCTTCAAATTGGAGTTTGATTATTGACCAGAGTTACAAACGCTGAGCAGATTTTTTCAAACTTGACTGTTCAAATAGTGGAAAGTTTGAGGTTCCAGCCATTCGACAACCAAAATATCACTGTATATGTGGCCAACTTCAAAGCTCCAGTGAGCAAGTGTGTGCAAGTCAAGAATTTTGTGTGATGACGGTATTTGATGTCATTATGATGTAGCCACAGTAAAGCTCTTTGTTTCCAAGTACGCCCTTCATTCAGCCAACTCTACCCTGGTAGTCCATGGTCACTTCATGATATTCAGCACCTTTGGTTTCATTTTTCAGCTTTGGATAATTCTGTATATAATTTCATTTTTGGAAAGAACACCTTGTTTTTAACAATCCTTTACAGTTTCTTATTTGTGAAATTTTTGCACAGGGTAGCAAGTTAATTATTATTGAGTGGAAACAGTTTAGGCTTGCCTTATTAAGGCATTTGATAAAGCATTTTCCCACAGTATAGTTACTTAAGGCTGTTCATAAGCTAGAATTTGAAAATCAGTATCACAGCTGTTTTATAGCTGATCTATTCCCCATGTTGTAATTTGTGGGTTGGCTGGGATGCTAGTTTATGCTTGATGACAGTGTACTTGCACTATGACTTCAGGAAATTAGTCAGCTTTTCTGGGACTTAGTTTCAGCAGCTGTATAGTAATCCTGCTGTGGGTTAAATGGGATCTCTAATGCTAGCTTTTTTAAGGAATCTCCATACAGTGATTTCTACAATGGTTGTACCAGCCTACACTTTTTTCCCAACAGCCCCACCAGCATTTGCTATTGGTTGATTTCTTGATGATAGCCATTCTTTTTGGAGTGAGATGGAATCTCGAGGGTGTTTTAATTTTTATCTTTCTAACAGTGATGTTGAACATTTTTTCATATATTTATTTGTCATTGGCATTTCTTCATCTGAGTAGTGTGTATCCCTTTCAGATACCCATTTCTGGATTGAGCCTTTAAATTTTGGAGGTTTGATTTTTTTCAGTTCTTTATATATTCTAGGTATAAGTTCATTGCATAAAGGAAAGCTGACTAAAACTTTTTCCCACTCTGTACATTGTCATTTGACACTGTTGGTGATTTCTTTTGTGGTATAAAAGCTTTTATCCAGCTATTCCTTTTCTGAGTATCTTTCTAAAAGTATTAAAAACATCATACCACAGTGATATGTGTTTATAGCAACACAGTTTATAATAATTAAACCATGGAATCAACTCAAAAGCCCATCAATCAAGGAATGGATAAAGCAGATGTGTTTTTCATATATGGCGGAATTCTACTTAGCCCTAAAACAGGATAAATGAATGCAACTTGAGACCATACTCATAAGTGAAATCAATAGGACTCATATGTGTAAATGTGACATTGTCAACTGGCATGAGAAACTGAAAGAGTAAATAAGGACCAAATGTACAATAGGTATTGTGAAATGGGAAGAATCTGTTCAAAAGGAAGTAAGAACTAGGGTGGGGAAGGGGAAAGTAAGGAAAAGGGGAAAAATGATTAAAAAAAACAGGATAAAATGAAAATAAAGTTTTGTAAATATGGAGAGGAAGATGGGTTGAAGGGAGGAGAGGGGATTGTGAAAAAAGAGGAATCAAAATGCATCATGTACAGGTACAAATTCCCTATGATGAATATGGTCATTATGTATATCTAAAATGTATCAATAAACGTAATTAGAAAAATAAAAATGAAAATAATCCTGCTGCTGCTGAAGGACCCCCCCCCCCCGAAAGGTGCAGTCTGATCTACCCTCATGGTCCCACTTCTGTGGCACATACTCAGGTATTTCTCATTCCATCTTCCCTGTGTCTCTGTGTAATTAGGCAGCTTCAGTTCAGAGCACTTCTCAAGCTTTTCTGGTTGAGAACATCTTTGGGACATTTAACTTGTTCTTTGAGGGTGACTTTACCATGGACTTGCAGGCATTCTGCCTCTGTGTCCCTTAGCAGTGTGGCCTAAGCCAGGCTTTCTCGAAGGTCTTCCCACTGAACGATGGCACTTGGATATGATCCTTCACAAATGGTTTCATGGTCAGGTAGGTTTAAGAAATACCTGGTATTCTTTTGTGAGATGCTTACCATGTTAGAGAAGAACTATAATAGAGAAAAACCTTACACCTCTTTTATTACCCAAGAGACCAATTTTTAGAAGTTACTCTATGTTGATTCATATGATCTTATCATCTCATGCTTAGTCCACACCATAAGTGTAAGCTAAACTCTTTGAGTGGCTCCATTACCCTTTGTGTACTATCAAAGTCCTGCTGTTGCTGCTCAGTATAAGCACCTTGGAAGGAACAACAATTTTGTGCTTCTCTGTTCCTTTATAGTATAGCAAAGTTTTTGACTCATAAAATGACAAACAATATATTTTATAATTTATTGTTGAAAAATGATAGTGCCTAATACTTATCAGATTCCTACCCTATGCTCTTCTTATGTATTTGGCATTAATATTATAAACAATGACTGTCAAACTGTAGTAAAGTGATAGATTTGTCTCCATTTTCCAGATAACAGAGATGGGACTTGTCAGAAATTCTAGACTGGTAAGTGGGGAACCTGACTTTGAATCCACCTAGGTCTGTCAGATTTGCAGTACTCTTTTCAGTAAGCCATAAAGCATTAATAGAAAGAAAATTAGATTTAGAATCAGAAGATTTGGATTGTGGTCTCATGTTTGGGGCTATGAACACAGTGAACTTGATGCAATACTTTGGGCTTAGTTTTACTAATTTCTAAAATCAGGGATAAAAGCCATGTAGTGTCTAATAGCGTCTTTAGATTTTATCACTGGCCACTTTATATTTCAAAACAAACACACCTGATTTATCTGCCATACTGTGCTTTTAATTTAGGGTTATCTAACTCAGAATTTTAAAATTCTTATTATTTACACTTTCTTTCTTTTTTTCTCCAAAAGCTTCTAGAGTCTTCTGGAGTCTTCTGTACTCTCATTGAAAGAATGAAGAGATATAGCTCTTACAATAGTCAGGGAAGCTTTTAAAGAAGACCCCCTTCTTCCTGTGTCAGGAAGAAAGTGTGTGCTGGGTGGGTAGGACTTCTTTGGATCTCTACTTCCTCAGTTTTTGAAGGAGAAGAAAGATATGTGCCCTTTGTCTTTCTTTTGAGGAGCTAGATGATGCGAGAACAGTGTTCTTGGCCAGCACTTAAGCAATGGGGAAGTCAGTGCCATAGAAATGACAGATTGTTTTATCTGTTTTTAACTGATACTCTTTGGATTGTGGAGCAGAAGAAGCAGAATCAGCCAACTCTGACATTTCCTTTACGGGAAGCGTTTTCGTTTACTCCGTTCGTCACATGAGCAGTTCTTAGCGAGGAGGAAACGTCAGCAGGCAGTGGCCTCTGGCAGGCTCTTGCTCATTGTGCAATGTGGTTGTATTTATGGTAACCCCACTGAGAAGCCATCCAGGGACAGCTGCCAAGTGGAAAATTAGTTTAGTTTTTACCTTGTCCCCAAAAGAACCAAATGGTATGTTGGTGTCCACTAAGAGTAACTTGTAGATGTCCTTACACAGTGCATTGGTCCCCTTCTAATAGCTTATACATTGCTTGTTGAATCAAAAATAAATAGACTGCATTTGAACTGATAAAGTTCAAACTTTATAAAGACATGAATTCTGAGCCTCTTTCCTGTATGTTCATCATTCTCCACCCAACACATTGAAATTTCTTAATTCCTGGGGAATACTATCAGGAAAAGAGAACAATTTGTAGATAACTAAAAAAGGCTATGAAATATATGACAATTTTTGTAAAACTTTGTTAATATTCCCCTAAATGCTGACATCATTACTGAGATGCTAGAGTTCTTTTAAATGTTGAGAAATTTTAATTTATTTTACTGTGGATGTATAATAAAATGTTATGAGTTTTATAGAGTTAAACATTGTGTGTCCACTGATTCACTAGCTTTAAGATTTCTCTGAGGCCATCTAGAAACCTAGAGATACATTTGGAGTTTAGTTTTGATAGAAACCTATGGAATAGTTCATTGCTAGTGGAACTAGCAGCCCAGTAGTCTCAGCCTTAAAGCTGCTATCTTGCCATACATAATTCATATATGAGGCTGAACTGTACCCACCAACTGAAGGGGCGGGAGATAGGGTGCACACTATGTTTATGACTTACTTGTATCATGGAGGCTGATACTGGCTGCATACTTCTCCCTCATGCACCGTAGCTCCAGGCTTCCCTGAATCCCAAAACTATTTTTGCAATAAAGACAAAATTCCCAAATATGCTTTCATATACGTAGCTCTTCTTTTTAAAGTTCATCTTTTTATATTCAGTAACCACTAATTGTACACCTGTCAAAGTGTGAAATGTGTTAGGGGTAAGACATCATGTAATAGTGCTGGAAATGATTATAATAATAGCAATAACATTTATTGCCTATCACTAAATGCCAGACACCACACTTGTTATTTAGTCTTCACATAGCTTCTTTACTCAGGGAATTTACTGTTTAGATGGAGAAACAGAATTTTTTGTTCTGTTTTTAGGCTAAAGAGCAACAGACTGATTAAGCTAAGTGCCTAATATTACTAAGAGATGAATTAAGTGAAAGACTATGTAGTGTTAGCATTTTAAAATTATGTGCTTTTATGGAATTTCCTGATTACCATAAATGGGTGACAATTTCTTATGTAGTCTCTGGGAAAGGCTGTAGGAGTTTGCGTAATACAGTTCTGTTTGTTTTATCTTAATACAAAATATAAAATTATCTGTATTTGCTACTTATGTACATAGTAGAGTGTTGAAAAACGTCTGTGGGATAGCTGTGTGGTTCTGTAGATAATCCAGGGATTTTCTATTTATTTTAGAAGCCATTCCCAGTCTCACCACTGGGGGTCAGTTTGACCCTTTTTTTCGTACATTCCAAGTAGCTTCTCTTTTAACACTTGAAACAGCCTTCTGGTTTTACTCTGCGTTTTATCTTAAATATGTAAGGGAAAAAAGAAACTCCTTCGTCTTAGTTTATTTCACAGAAAAAAATACACACAGAAAAACAGAGAAATGCTAGTGATAAAGTACAAGTTGATGTGCTATTTGCTGTAGAATTTCCAAATTACAACCCATTGCTTGAGGGCTGTAATTTGGAAAACACTACAGTGGAGAGAGGCAAGACACTCTGCAGATCTTTTTAAAGTTCCCCACTTTCACCCTCCGGACAGGGAGAATCTGCTGATGAGTTCTGACGCGGGAATGTGTGGTAGGAACAGATTGGCGTTTCCCCAAGTCCTCCCTGGCTGCTGCTGTCGAGGTTAGATGGCAGGCAGGGCCCAGCAGGAACCTGGAGAGAACAGCTGGAAGTGTCCCAGTCAGCCAGGTGGAGGTGGCAGTGCGTGTGACAGAGGTAGGGGCACGAGGGAGAGAACACATTCTCTAACCTCGGGCGCTGATTTTCTGTTAGTGCCGATGGGTGCTGAAACAGAAGCTGTGGACACTGCACCGTTGGTTTTCTGTGAACTTTCACAGCTTGAGCCTCCTCCCATGCCTGGAACCTAGTAAGTGAGTGTATACTAAATATAGAAGGGAGGAAGAGGGGCCTGGTTATAAAACGAGAAAGCTTTTTCTAGATCCCTTTCTTTTATCTGAACTCAGTATCCTTTATCAACTAAAAGAAAACATAACGAAGTATTGAGAAAGCATTGAAAAGCCCCCCCCCCCGATTTGATAGACTTTATGAGTTGAACTATATGAAACTGCTGATAGTTGACATGTTTTGATTTATAAAAAAGCAGCACTTTTGCATGGCGTTAATCTAATACATTCCTGTCAGAAGGCGAGGGGGTGGCCCTGTGTTGGAATGGCGCTCCTCTGGAGGGTTGTGCTCTGAAGTGTCCCTGGATCCGGAACCAAGAGTTGAGGGACTGTGTGGACCTTGCCTCCAGGGGTAAAGCCTGTATGCTGTGGAAACTGCTTTCGAATGAGAGTTGTTGAGGTTCGCACGATTCTTTTGTATCCAGTGTCACTTAAAGACCAATCTTGGCAAGCATGTTCACAGCCTTCAGAAAATTCCTGAAAAATTAGTGAACGATGTTCACTCACATTAGTGTTCCCTGGTCTAGGCTAAAAACATTGTTAATCTTTCTGAGGCCAAATTATCTTTTACTCCATTGAGAAAATGAGTAATTATTACCAACTGTTGATTGGCTTGATCTTTGTACTACAGGTCTTTATAAAAGTATTTGTAGTCTTGCTCCTTCATGAATCTCTTATTATAAAACTTCCATTTTTAGGAATGTAGGAATATGATGATGTGATACAAATATACACACTGGAAAATAACTGGGAGATTAGGAAAAGAAATGAATTAAATATCTAAATTTACTTATTGCATCTTTTTCATTAAAAAATATCTGGCTGAACATTTTATTTCTCCCACAGATACCAATTTTTGCTTTTATTTTAAAGTTTGTTTACCAAGACATGATCTACTGCTCATTAATACATAACCTAGGAGTTTCTTCATTTTCTAATTTGTTTTCAATTAGTTCTGCTGGAAATTTATGAACTCCGCCCCTTCTTTTTCTTCTTTAAACCATGTTTTGGGGCCCTCAGATACATCATCTCCCAGTCATCTTCAGTGGTGAAAATCTGTGCTTTTTGAGAAAAAGAAAAGGGTTTTTCTTTTTGATGTGTTATTTTCAGTGCATAAAATAACATTGATTCCAATCTTGAAAGTAATAACAGTATCATGATTTTTCTGTGAAATTCCAGCACTGGGGAGAAGGACCCAGTCTTAAAGCCCAGCTGCCAAAAGCAAATTGAATATCCTTCCCTTTTTTCCTTTGCTGTGAAACAATGGTGGATGGACTAAAAATATGAGGAGGGGAGAAAACCAGATTGTATTACAAATCTGGCAACATCAGCCACACTAGTAAAATCAAATCCAATGTTGTTTTATGAGTCTAAATTTATGTGAGTGCCCTGGATCAAAGGGCTCGAATCCCACTGGACTACAAGGTCCATAGTTCATGGCAAAAACTCATCAAAAAGAACATTTTAGTCGTTTAAGCTTTTCATTTTAATCAGCCACAGTAATAAAAGAGCCTTTAGGTGTCCAAAAACATTTTGCAAGATCAAGAGGTTGTTCTGTGGCTCGTAGAAGCAGCTTTCTATTGGATCCATATAATGCCTGTGGCCTTAGAGTGTCAAAGGGCTGCTGCCCCCACATTGTTTGCCCTCGTGGGATGATTTCTTTTGGTTCTTCTAACTGTGCATTATGCGACAATAAATTACGGTGTCTGACGGAAGGACCATAAAATTTTCACACCGTTTATCAAGCTATTGCAGCCATTTAAAGTTAGATCTCTGACAGCAAGCCATGTACTTTGTAACGTTTAGCCAGAAATGGTCTCCTGCCTGGATCGTGTTCAGTATCAGGAGACAGATTTGCGCAGGAGAAAGAGCATGAGGCTTCAGTCAGAAGACCCAGCGTTGGGTCAGAGCCTGACATTTTCTAGGATTGTGGTTTTGCACAATCCATGGTACTGTTTAGAATATGTGTGGTAATATTTGTGACGTTTTTAACCAACAGTAAGGATGGAGATGCACCAGCTGTAGATTACGCATGAAACCAGCCTGAGCAGAATAAAGCAAGATGTTCACAGGAGACCTTAGAGGTTAAAGTGGGAAGCTAGCTAGAAAGGAATAAGCTGACAAGAACATGTTCCCAAAATTGGAAGATGGTGAAACTGGGGACTCAGGAGGCGGAATTAGATCTGGGAAGAAAGGGTGCGTTTCTTTTGAGACAGAAGAATGAGGGCCTATTAATACCTTTTTTCATTTTTTGCTTGGTTTTTAGCTTTGCTCCTCCTCTAACTCTTACGAAAAGAAACTAAGATGCCTGATATTTTTCCACATGATACCTTGTTCCTAGTTAATAAATATAACTATTCTTTATGTTAAAATTTCTTCCTGAAATCATGCTGCTTCCTGGAGCTACTATCCCTCCTCTTGTTGACAAAGTTCTTGAATATTAATTACATGTACCAAATTCTTTAATACTTGATTCCATTATAGTTCCTCTGAAACAGCTCCCAAAACCACAGATGAAGGACCTCAAGTGTTAATGGCCATCCCCTCTTAGTCTTTGTCAGGCAAGATGGTTTTGGAATCCATCTCCTGGGCTGGAATCCATCTCCTCCATCGTCACCTGAGAGGATGAGTGCTCCTTTTTCTTTTCCTCTTCCTCTGAGTGTCATTGTTTGTCACATTCCCTTCCCTCTCAGTTCTGCCTTTGCAGTATCGCATATATGGCCCTCAAAAGTGACCTTTCCTCGCTTGGCTTTTTAATCTTCATCACTTAGAGATTTCGTTTATTGCCGCAAGTTTATTTAACAGCTTTGTAGATTTGGATTCAAACTTTTTCCAGAGTTCCAACTCCACATTTGTATCTTTTTGTAGGAAACGATGCTAGAAAATGTTTTCAGTGTCTCAATCTTAAAATTTCCAAAACCGGGCCACCAGAAAAATCATATCATGCCAAGGACGAAAAGGATCATTCTACCTGTATCTACGTATCTCCTGATTCTCCCCACCCCTCAGACAATATAACATATATTAGTCTCTTTTCTTAACTACCCTACATGGGTGAGTTTTCACTGTTCTCCTAACCCTAAACCAAAAATCTCAAAATGCATTATTGACAGCTCTTGTACCCTCAGCTTCTGCATCTATTTGATTGCCAAATTATGTTAACTTTAGCTCTACATAGATTCACTCTTGACGCCCTGGTGCCACTATCCTTCTTTAGGACCTTAGCATAGCTGTATTCAGACCATCCTAAGCGATTGAGCATCTGGCTCACTGCGTTAGACACCCAGACCATTGTAAGTTACTTAGACTGTTATTCTCTTTTAAACATCTCTGACGACTTACCATTACCTACCAAGTTAAGTTTAGGTCCTTAGAATGGTACTTTAGACCTTCTAAAATCAACTTGTGATGCATTTGTTTTCTCTCCATCTGTCTCTCTATGCTATCCCTTACCCAGTTTCTCTATACTTTTCCCGTTGCTAAACCACTGAATCTGACATTCTACTTTTGCTAGTCATTTGAGCCTCGTAAGAGATTCTTATTATCTGTAGAATCATTTCTCATCTCCTACATCTCCTCTGAAATTTCAGACTCCTCACACCAGGGTTGGGCACATCACAGGCTCTTTGTTATTTTGTAGTCTTGAAATGAGTGGTCCCTTCCATAACCCTCTACCCCAGGGCTGTGCTCAGGAGGGATGTAAGGCTTCAGTTAGGAGAAAACTATTGAATTCACCATTGCAATAACTCAGGCTCTTGTGCACAAATTAACAATAGTGTGGTTTTTCTTTTTTCTCCCAGTAGTGGAAACTAGATTTAAGCCAAAATTATTTTATAGGTAGTATTTTTGAAATTCCTGGACAAAGGAGTACTGTAGTGGGAAAAGTATGTTTCCAGGTGGCTTTTAAAAGACATTTTTGTCAGTTTGTGATTTTCTACTGGGAGAATGGTATTTAGGGTTTCTGGTCATCTGAGATGAGTGATTACCAAATGCGTTTGACAGTTTATGATGAGTGATCATTTGAATTAGTTCAGCTAAGTTCAACATGGACTCAGTTGAACTTGTGATCATATGTAAATGCTTTCATTTGTAAATGAGGAACTGAAAGCCAAAAGACCTAATAGAGGGCCAAGGATATAGCTCAGTGGTACAGTACCTGCTTGGCAAGCGCAAGGTCCTGAGTTTGATTCCTGGTACAAATAAATAAAATTAAAACTAATAGAATCTAGCTTAATAGTTTTCAAACTTTTGTTTTCATCTAAGATAGGTGACACGTTCCCAGTAGGAGCAGGGTTTGTTCCAGCCCAAAACATCAACCTCTCCTTGAGATTTACTGGAACCCAAGACCGCGTAGACAGCTGATATAAGCATCCTGACTAGAAGTCCATGCTTCATCACTCTGCCACATGAAAACTGTCCTACCAAAGATGAAGAAAATGCTAAATATAATATAATAAATATAATTGATGTACAGAAAGCCCACCATGGTGCCTTTAATGGAGAGTGGTGCTGAGAATTTGCTGCCTGAGGTTTGAGGCTCCAAAAATCAAAATCTTCAGATACATGAACAAACTTGAATATATTCCTGTTAGGTGCATAGAAGTCAATTGAAAGATAATAAGGGCACCTCTTTCGAACAATTGAGTTTCAAATTATTGCTTTTTAAGGTTGAAAGATTGTCTAATGCTTTCATTTGTTCTCTCTCTACACTTTATCTCTGTGAGGATAAAAATTGCACATTTCTAAATAACTTGATTGTTTTCTTAATTCTCAGATGAAAACTTTCTAGATCTGTGAGATCTGAGTAAGTGTCCAGGTTGACTCTGTTGCATTGTGACTTAGACTCGAACTTGGACTCCAGCACGTCACTCATTCCTTACCCAGCAGCAGCCTAATTAGATAGGAACAGCAGAGAGACACACAGGCTGCTAGCTGTCAGGGGGACCTCTTAAGGTAGTTTTACATATTTTCTCCCAAAGCTGCAACCAAGTACCACCCCATAGCAAAGGATTTTTGTAAACATCATTTCTGAGAATGTAGAGAATTTTGCTGCATGTTGCTGGAGAATTTTGCCTTGAAAACTCACCAAATAATCTTTAAAACCAATCATACTCAGACAGAGGCTTTCTCCTTTATGTCTTCCACGTTTTAGGATTAAGCAATTAAGTATTTTCCACAAAGACAGATAATATTTGAATTTAATTCTACACTTTTATTCTTACTGCTGCTACATTGATTTGAAAATTTGAAAAATATACAAAAGACTAATACAAGGAAGTAATTTGAAAGAAAGGAGGAATTTGTTTTTGTTTCCTGAGGTGTGTGTATGTGTGTGTGTGTGTTACAACTACAGTTGAGATGGGGGTATATTTCAAGAAAGCGAATTTGGACAAAAAAATCTTCTTGCCAATCTTTATAAAAATCAAAATTCCTTTCTTTCAAACACCTCAGCCATCCTAATGAGTTTCATATGTTGCACTAATATTATGTTCAAGGACATGCAACCAGAAGGTCTTCTATTGCTCTGGTGTGCAGGAGAGGAGAGGTGATGGTCCCGTGTTGAAACTCCTAGCAATCTAAATATTTAGAGTATAAGTAGTTTGTAATTACTTAGAGTAGACAACTGGCGTGGATCTTTGAGACAGTTCATTTTTTCATTAAGAGTGCAGGGCACAAAACTGGCAAATGTTATCTCTTATAGCTGACAAATATATTCCTTGAAGCAGCAGTGTGTCAATGGCATGAAACACTACAACAGTTATATGGTTTGACAAAACTTTATTCAGCTGACACTCTATCATCATTAACCTACACAGTTATTAACCTTTGAGTAACTCATGAAGGAGTTATGTATGAGTTTTCAGATCATACTGCTCATCTTTTCATATTATTAATATGTGCAGCTATCATGTTTAAAATAGATTGCTGAGGAGAAAAATTATACCCATTTATAACCCTCTGACAAAGTAAATTTGAAGTGACACTTAAACTTTGCATAGAATAGTTAAAGATTTATTTTGAAAATATTTTATAAATTCCATGTTTGATCAGCTAGGAAATGAGACTGCTTTAAATTCATATCTTCCATTTACTGGGAAAAAACTGGTCTTGTAACAATTATCCTTTCAAAAAGCACAAATTATGGAGAATGAATATCAATCAAAAGTAATACAGTTCAATGGAAGGGGGAGGGGAGGTCAAGAAGAATGTGGTTTGTCTATATTCCAGAAGAAAAGAGTCAAGTCAAAATGAGATCTGATCATTTCCAAGTTATTATGTCTGCATCTTAGTAGAGTGTAATTTCGTATGCATCTTGATATTCCAAGTATCATTAAACATCTAGTAATCAGAACAAATGTTCTGCCAAATCCCACTTACTGTCTTAAGTATTTAAAGCATTGAACACCCTAGATATTTATAAATATATAATTAAAGTCCCTATTAAAAAAATAAACCTAGAGAGGAGATTTACATTTCTCCTAATCCATGTTTACACAAAGAAAAATCTGTTTTTAAATGTTGCATTAGATCTTTGTAGTTCAAGTAAATTGGTGTGACACTTTGCCAAGGCTGTTTCTAAAAGTGATTGGTATTGATGCTATGTGGTCAGAGAACTTTCTCTGTGGAATTTTGGAATTTTCTTGTTAGTAAAAATGTCAGTATTTGGGGCCTCCTTATTGTTTCAAGCTCGCAAGTTTTAGTGGTGTGGATAACTTTGTAAATTGGATGCTATGGCCCAAATACATCTTTGGTTGCAGGAATTCCACATGAAGCAAACATAGCTCTAGTTTCCACCTCTTCCTAGATCAGTGGTGACAAACCTTTTAGAGACTGAGTGCCCAAACTACAACCTAAAGTCCACTTAGTCATCACAAAGTGTCACCGCTTCAGTGAAACCTCAATACTGAGGTTTTAGTTTAGGAAAAATGACTCATGCACTCACCTCATGTGCTGACTGAGAGGGCTGCTTGCCCGCAGCAGCTCGTGTGTGCCATCAGCTCGCCACCACTGCCCGTCCCAAACAGATTCCAGCTGATAAGCTTGGCTGCTTTTCTACAGAAACTCAAGGAGCCTGGCCACCACTTAGAATAAATGTCACCCACAGCGTCCTGGTGCTCTTTCAAGGTTCTTTGTGCTGCTCAAAGCATTTGCAATATAATGTGGAGTCCCCTATCATTTGGAGTCTATTGTGAAAGAGACTCCAAAATAACTCACCACACTTGAACACACATGCAATAAAACATCTTCACTGTTTCCTCGATGATGCTGGAATGGAAATAGAGTCAGAACTATAAAAATTCTTACCCAATAAAAAGCCATACGTAGTAACAATGATGGAAATGTTAATACGTTTGTTTTAGAACATTTATTTTGACTCATTTGAGTCAGTTCAATTGTTGATTCTCAACTGTGGCTTTTGCATGTAATAAAGTAATTTATTTGGAAGAACCACTAAGCAAAACAATTTACCATGTCTGTATAGTATGGACTATTTCCTTTGGACTTAGAATTGCTATATTTTCATGAGATCTGTTGGAAAGAACTTGTCATGGTCGTCTATGTACTTGCTGGCTATGACTTCAATGAGGAATGATAGCAATAATCATGTAAGTGAGAGTATCTGTATAATAACAGGTATTGCGGCAACTAATTAATAGTTACAATTCTTTCCCCCTTATTTTCCTTTTGCTAGATGAATCCAATAGTTATGGACACAATAAATTTAGGAATTTCTGGGCATTGACTAGGGACATTCGAAAACTCGATTCAACATCTCCTACTGAACAAATTTAAAAAATGAACATAAGAGATAGAAATGAGAGTCTTCATAAAATTGACACATTTAGAAGATGGAAGAAAGAAGAGAAGGAAATATAGTAGGCAGGATAATATCAAAGGTAATAAGACGACCAAGATTTTGTACTCTTTAGGAGGTCTGGAGGATGTTTTCAAGTTGAACTGTGCAGAGTTCCAAAGGAAAACAAGGAATTTTCTACCAAATTGGGTAATGTAGGAAAGCCATTAGCTGTTTATGTGAGCATTTTCAGTACTAGCGGCAACCTAAATTAAAATTTTTATCAACATAGAAAGCATATGGTAAAGATGCAAAAGAGAATAGTGAACTCCACAAACTTTTGACCGTGAATTGTCAGTGAAGACGGCAGAGGTAAAGCAAATGCAAGTGTTTTTTGGGTTTTTTTTGGTAAACGTTAAAAAGAAAAACCCAAAACCAAAACAGCAGGAGACTCCAACCAATCAAATAAGAATTGCCTGAAAAAAAAAAAAATCACAGTCAATGTGTCTTATATGTAAATGTTATGCTGACTTTATATTGTTAATTTGGTGAGCATGGTCATGATTCATGGATCCCACTTAATGCAATTTATGTAGAAGAAAGATTAAGTTTTATTTACCACAATATGTTCACTCTGTAAGGCCACCACATCTAAACATAGCTATAAACCTGTAATTCAGCACTTTCATGTTATGGTCTCAGTTTCTAATTGTCAAGAAATTGTAATCCCCATGTAGTTGTTGTTAAATATGTCCAATATTACATAAACCTGCAGAATATTTTTAAGTTTGTTCTGAGATTTCTTCTTAATCTATTTCACTTCTCATGAAAAACTTTATGAAGAAGCATGATATGTAACATCATCTTCATTTGCAGAGAAGGAACTTAGGGAGAACTTATTGCTTCTAACACGGGTAGAATAATAGCCCTGTCTGGGATGGACGCTGCCCAACTGTAGGAGAATTGTTTGGACTGTGAAGCAGACTGTTTGCATAGGTGGTAGTCTCTGTAAGTAAGAAAAAAAAATACGCTGCTTAAAAGAAAGTTAAAAAAAAACTGAGATAATCTCTTAATACTGGATTGATCCTGTGTCGAAGGCTGTTTTAAGAAAAACACTGATAAAACTCTTCAAATTGGCCTGGAAATAGATGCTGATTTTTTTTTTTTTTTCTGCTGGGAATCAGACTCACGATCTTGCACTTTCGGGGCAGGCGCTGTGCCCAAGCTGCATCCCCGGCCCAGATCTTTTTTCTTAAGGGAACAGAATAGAAGTCTTTTATTTGAAAGCATTGATTATTCAACTACTGTAAGAAAACCTGACCCATCATAAGTAGTATGTTGTATGCTGTGCGAAAGAGGAAGGAACGAGACATTGCAGTATGAAAAGGGCTTTAGCAGGTCGTGACCTGTGCTGCTCCTTCACCCGCCTCCGTGGCTGTGAAGCTGAGTGTAGCCAACTGTCTGGATGACCGCCCCTCACCCCATGGAGTCTTGACCTAGTGAGAGCAAGCTCTGCAAAGTGGGCCGCAGGATTGATGGAGAGATGGAAAGGGTCCCTTGAGGAACTGGGGTACTACAGAAGACATAGGTACTTATGTAAATGTTTTAGGGACTTGTTTTATGTTTTCAACAGAAAAGTTTTGCTTCAAACATGATTTTGTTAAGTATCATAACTGATAGTGCAATTTATTTTACATTTTAAATTTATAGAAATTCACATATTAAACTTGTTCTACTGTCTTAAAGTGTTTTTTGTTGAGATACACGTTTATATACAGTAGAAATCACTTGTTTTTAGTGAGCTGCTCTGAGTTTTGACAAATACATGCATACTACAATCAAGACAGAGCATCCCCATCACTGCAAAGATTTTTCCTTGTGCCATGGAAGGTCCCCCCCACCCAGACCTCAGGCTGCGGGCAATCACTGTTGTGTTTTTTGTCTCTGAATTTTTTATTTTACCAGAATATCATACAAATAGAGGTTGTAGGCTTGGATTCAGCTCTTTCCATGTAGGAAAATGCATTTGCGAATCATTATTTCTCATGTACAAAGAACGTTTTCCATGTAGCAGCCAATTTATTACTTATGAGTAGAGTTTTATTTTGTACATGTACCACAGTTTATTTATTTTTTCACCAGTTGAAGAAAGTTTGGGTGACTTCCAATTTTGGACAGTGGATTTCTCATTCTTTTTCAGAGAAAGAGACCTAATAAGATTGTGTGTGCGTGCAGGTGTGTAATACATATATATGTGTGCATATATATTTATATTCACATACATATACATAGAAACACAAAAGTACTTAAAATATATGCAAGGAGATTTATTAGGGAGAACTGATTCGTATGATTATAAAGGTAGCTAAGTTCTTCAGGTCTTCGGAGTGAATCAGCAGACTGGAGACCAGGCAGGACCAATATTGTAATTGTAGTGCGAATCCAAAGGGCCAGGACCAGGAGAGTTGATGGGCTGCTTCTAGTACAAAGGCTGGCAGCCGTAGGACCCAGAAGACTTGGTGTTTCTGCTTGAATCTGAAGGCAAGCAAAAAACTTGTGTCCTAACTTGAAGGCTATCAGGCAGGAGCAATTTTTGCTTGTTAGTAGGAAGGTTGGTCTTTTTTTTTTTCCATGCTGGTCTCCAACTGATTGGGTATGATTCACCCACACTATTAGGTAGGGAAATCTGTCATACTCTGATTTAAATATTAGTCTCATCCAAAAATACTCTCACAGTCACATTCAAATTAACATTCCACCAAATCCTTGGACACCCCATTGCCTGGTCAAGTGGACGTATAGCATCAACCATCACTGACCATTGTAGTAAAGCTTCTAATAGCATTGTTATATGGATTTTCTCTCTTCTCAGCACAGATACCACAGTGTTAGCAGGGTGAGAAACAGTTGCACAGAAGATTGCAGTTGTGTAGCCCCTCACACATGTTGTAACTGGCTGCTCTGTCTCTGAACATTTACCACAAGCCTGTGCAGTGCATCAGCAGTATTTGAGGAGAAGCTTACGAGTGGGCTTGCTAGGTCTTACAGAAAAAGTATA
Source organism: Dolichotis patagonum (assembly GCA_004027295.1). NCBI lineage: Eukaryota > Metazoa > Chordata > Mammalia > Rodentia > Caviidae > Dolichotis > Dolichotis patagonum. The sequence continues at coordinate 23,904 of PVJX010011080.1, read as the reverse complement.
CTGCGGTGTACTGAACTTTCTAAGCAATTGCCAAGCTGCTTTCCAGAGTGGTGGTGCTGTTTTCCAATCCCCTCAGCAGTCTGAGAGGCCCAGCTGCTCCACACCCTCGCCGCCCATACTTGGAATTGTCAGGTCGCTTAGTCTTCTTTTCTCTCTCCCTCTCTCTATCTCTCTCTTTATCTCCTCTTTCTTTCTGTTAGATGTGCAGTGGTTTTTAGTAGTTTTCATTTGCATTGCCCTGGCAGTTGATGATAGTGAACATCTTTATTATTTATTTACTATCTATCTTCTTCTGTGAATTATCTGTTTATATGTATTTACCCATTTCAGGGCTAAGAATGGTTTGTTTTCTTATTTTTGTTTTAATAGTGCTCTCACTATGCTCTGGATAAAAGTCCTTTGTCAGATGTGTGTTTTCCACTATTTTCTTTTACTATAAGGCTTATTTTTTACTTTAAGAGTATCTTACCATGAAAAGAAGATTTTGGTTTTGAAAAAGTACAGTTTATCATTCTTTAAACAAATTATGCTTTAAAAAAACTTACACATTTTAATTGACAAATGAAAATTACATATCTAGTATTTATGTTTATGGTATAGAATATTATATGTACATATATATTTTATACATATGAGAGAGAGGGAGATATAGCTAAACCAAGCAGATTAACATCCAGAATACATTGTGCTTTTGATGGCTTAATTAAGAGCTCTTTGCTAACCCAAGGTCACAAATATATTTTCATTAGGGTGCTTTTCTGATGACACAGCTGGAATTTAAGGATTTTTTGAAGTTGAATCTTATATGAGTCATGACACACAATTTCTGTCATATTTTACTGACAGAAAATCTCTTAAATCAGATTTTTAAAAATATATATTTATAAAAAGAAATACTTTTATAAAACAAGGTATTTCTTTTACAATCCCAGAGTTGAGTTCAACATAGTTCTTAGTATTGAAACATAAATTTTAGGAAATTGTACTTTACACTTGAATCAGCAACAACTAAGACATGCAAGAATTTTTTTGTTATTATAAGCACCACTGTCAGAAAGCATTAAGCAGAAACTTAAATGACAGCATTGTGTCACATACTTATCCATGTCCTTGCTCCCCTGAATGCCATGGCTGGGGTGTGCACAGAGCATGTGAGCTTCAGGCCGTAGATGTATGAACCTTAATTTAAAAAGAAAAAAGAAATGAAGGAAAGAAAAGAAACCAATGAAGAGTTGCAACCTTCCTGAATAATGCAGTGTGTTTCAGATCCTGTGAATAGATCTGGTAAGACATGAGGGAAAACTTGAGATATTCCAAATACTACCTTAAAAAATCATCAAAAAACACCCCACACAAAAAAGTATCTGAATTGAAGATAGAATGTAACAGTATACAGGTTTTAACATCACAGTTGTTTTTAAGGTGTCATATTTTTAAAAAATCACATAAAAGCTGTTTGTAGGAATATCTATCTTCAAGGGGCCCTAGAAACCTGATTTGTAAACCTGATGGTCTTCTGATCTGTTCATTTTACAGATGAAGACAATAAGAACCAGAAACATGGAGTAAACTTAAACTCATACGATAATTTGATAGTTATGATGAACTAAAGCCAGTTTCTCTGACCACTATATTTATGTTTTTCCATAACCTGACCCAGACTTTCAAATTACAGGAGAAAAGTTTCTTCCTGGGTCCATAACTTAAGGAATGAAGACTGTACTTGATTTTGTGAGCCCTTTTTTGGCACCTCAGCTTATGTCTTATACAATGAATATGCCCTTTGGCTGGTATGAACAATTTTTGGAATTTGTAGACATTTCCTTTTTTTAGCTTCCTCTAGGAGAGGCATCCTAGGCCAAAACCCAGATCCTAATGAAAGACATGTAAACCTCCTTGTTTGTTTTCCTTGTCAATTGCCTATAACTTAAAAGCCATTCAGTGGCAGATTTATCAAGTAGCTAATCTCTGGGGAGCCTAGAGTTGGCAAGGAAAAGGTGGCTGTGGCCTAGGCACACATCACTGGCCGTTTACATAAATAATAAAGTTGGGAACCTGAATACCTTCTGACTTATTCATGAAAATAAACTCAGGGTAAGGAAATCAGCGTTTGAGACTCAGAATGGCTTATTGCTAGTGCCATGAAGATTACGTGGATGACCTGGGACAATTTTGCTGGATCCATCAACTCATGTAGTTTTTTATTTTCTGCAGTTATCACGGGAAAAGTTATATCTGAATAGTAATAATAATACCATAAAATCCAGACCAGCTTAGCTTTCCTGAACGCTAGACAAACTTATGAATACATTACTATTTTCATCTAAAACATGAGTTTCTCAAACTGGGAACCATTTTTTTGTTTAACAAGATCTGATACACTGCAGGTGTTTATTCAATCTTTTTTGGGTATTTGTGATGACAGAAACACCATCTCTGGTGTAATAAAAACTTGTTTACAGTACAGCTGTTTATGAAACACCACTCTGAATAATAAGCCCATAAATAGGAAGTTTACCACACCACTTTCCTGAGCCTTGTATTGCTATCCGAGAGCTGTGTGATTTGTAAAGATGTGGAAACTATTTTCTAGTCAGTAATCTTATTTTATATTTTTATGCCAAAAACACTCACCATCTGGCTCCTTTTGGTGTCATCTAGCCCCATTTGATAATTCTGCATACCTGACCTAAATTCTTTTTTTATTTCTTGCTCAATTCTAATAAAATAAAAAAGAGTATGCAAACAAATTGGGAACATATGAGGTAAACATAACCTGAATTCCAAGTGATACCACATGATAGCTTCCGAGTGATACCATTAGCAGAAGCGCTATTGGCCATAGCATGCATCTCTTCATCAATAGGTGTGTAAGTTATCCAGGGGAGAATGTGCAAATGAGTGTGTAATTCTGCAGAGAACCCTAGTTCGTCATAGTTTTAAGGATCAGAGTTGAGTATCTCCTGCTTTTAAGCTCACATGTGCTCTAGAAGAGGTGATACTTCACTGGACCACTGTAACTTAAGCAGTGATAATATGACATAAAATTCCAAGTTCTCTGTCTCACTAGAGAAAAAATCAGTACGTTGGGTTATTGCCTTAAAGTGTGCAGCTTTGGTTTATTAATTGGGTTTAGAATTACATTCTGGAAAATGAAGTCTGAAAATCATTTCCATGGATTTCCCAGTGTGTATATCATTTTATGACATACTATATTTAATAATATTAGTAACTTAGAAATAAAAGGTTAACACAATTCTCCATGAATAATGATGTCTTTCTTTTATTTCACAAAATGCACTGTGGCTACAATTTAGTTTTGTTTTGTGTCCTAAATAAGAACGTCAGTGCACATTTCCAGTGTTTTGTTTTCTGTTTCAGTTTCCTACTACTTCTTTGGGTGACTATACATAGTTATATTTTCTTATTTTTAAAGTATATTCTTATATACTTGTAACTATCATCTTTCAAAACTAATGTACCATTTTATTTGTGTTGCCTGTGTGTTTTCAGAGCACTTGAATAAGAAAGAATGTCTGCTCTCATATGAACATTTGCATTGTTAATGAGGGTTGGAACTTTTTTTGTATGGTTTAAATACTAATTGTTTTAAGGTTGTCTGAGATGTTTATGAATAGAGTTGTATTCAGGGAAGTTTTGAATGGAAGAGGTTTTTTTTAAGTCATCGGCGTGAAAACCATTAGTGCTTTGAAAGTAATGGAAACTTATGATTAAGTGTTTTAAACCTCTAATTTCAGACAATAAAATGAAGCTTATAGAAAATTTAAGAATTGTCTAAGTATAAGTAGCTAATGACTGAGGTACTTAGCTGTAAAATCTGGATCTTTCGGCCAATACATTTTTGAGCCAATGCATAATATCCTGGGGAACTCAAAAGCTTGAGATCTATTATTTTCTTAATGACTCCGATTATTTTTCAGGAGGATGGAGGGCACATATTCTAAAGAAAATGTCTCTTTTTCTGTTGACATTTTAACTTTCTAAAAATTATGAAATAGGAAATATTACTAGTCTTGAGGGTGGATGATAAGATGGACACTAGATTCAAGCTTGTATTCATAATTTACTTAATTTTTTTGTGCTTCTCTTTATTCATTAGGAAAAAACAAAGTACCAGCATTCGCAGATTATTACCAAAATTATATGCACTAGCATAATACAAATTAATTAGAATGGTGTTATGTAATAAATTATTAACATTTATGAGTTACTCTGATTAATTTATGCATTATGAAGTTAAGGAACCATTTGAATTGTTAAAATAACAAGTTTTAACATCCCTAGATTTTATTTCCTTTTAATTTTCCAGTTGTGGGATTTCATATAGGTCAACATGTCCCCCAGAGTGCGTGCCTTACTGAATTTCAAGGATGAAATGAAGGCCCTAGCACTGTTTCAGCACACTTACTCCGCGTTGATTTCATTTCTCTCTGTCTTTATTGCATTCACATGGCAGATGAATGCTGAAGATCACCATTTTTATACATATGTACCTTTGTACTCTGTAGCATGTTATGCATTGAGTTTTGTTCTCAGAATAATTTAAGTGGTCTCGTATTTTATCAATTGCTTTGCTTTCCTTTTCCTGCCTTATTTCTCTGTTGCTTTATCCCTCCTGGTAAGTTGTAATTACAGGGATGTGTCAGATGTGCATCATGTTTCTGAGTGTCCCTGAGATGCCCTTTTGGTTGTAACATGATGTGCTTTTATTTCTGATAAGGAAAAAATTACGATAATATTTAATTAAAACCAGCTATTGTTAATTTACAGGATTCTCATCAAAAATGAATGCCATTCTTTCTATTAATAGAGATTTTTATTTTGCTTTTACAATGAAAAATATGAGCCAATTACATAAGGGGTTATTGAAGACTTTGGCCACCTTCAAAAACAAACAAAACAGAAAAACCCAACTCCTTACACTGAAAGCCATAAAACCACCATGTTCTTGCCTTACCTAAGTACTTTGTAAGAATTGAACCCCATCCCCTCAAGCTATTTGTATTCTTTAACCCGTTTTTCTTGCCTTCCCTCTGTTCACACTGCACTTTTTTGAAATGTAGAGGCCTTACTGTGTTTCTGTGCAGCCCTCAGAGCTGGCTAGCTTTCTCCGTTTGGAAGAGTCCCTGGAAAAGCCTTCCTTGCTCAAGTTGTACAGCAGATAACCTGTTTTTTTACTGGCCCTGGCAGCACTGGGGGGAGAGAATGTTCCTAACAACAGAAAGCTAATGGGTGGTTCTTCCACAGTGCTTGGCACCAGCCCAGTGTCTTTCACCAGAAGGCTCTTTTCCACCTTCTTTTCGCCAGACATGCCATGCTGGGGAAGACCAGACAGGCAGAAGTCTCCTCTATTGCTTGGGTTTCTGTACAATGTGTTCCTTCGATGGTATCTCTGAGAAGTGGTAATGTGGAGGATATTAAAAAATAATGAGGATTTGGTAGCTGAAGGGAGAACCAGCCCCAGAGGAGACTGGAGAAGTTGCCTAGAGCTCAATTCTTAATGGGATTACTATCACAAATGTGGTTCAGTTCTACTGGATATTTTACACGCATTGAGGTTACTGTGGTGTAGAGGACACTTACCTACAGTATTTTGAATTAAAACTAAACATGATTAACATCAACTTTTAGAATGTTTTATCTGTATTTTTGTGGCCAAAAATGAAAAAGGTGGGCAGGCAGCAGATGAGAAGCACTTCCAGTACGTCTGCTCTAAATAGTTTGCATGATGAGCCTGTAGGTAACAGCTAATTGACAACTATGCGGTCTTGCAGTCTGTGCTGTGTATGAGAATATCAAAAATGAAGAAAAATTCACCTCTGTCTGTATTTTTGGGATCTCAGTTGTAATTGGATGGGTAGTTCAGAGGCACAAGGACGTCTCAGTTTTAAAGCCGAAGAAGACAATCAGTTCTACTCAATAAACCTTTTGGATCAGTAACCGAGCAGTGTGGAATGTTCGGGAAGTTTAAACATGAATGAAGTGTGGGCCCCTGCTGCCTGGAGCTTTCAGATTTGCAAAGAGGATAAACATAAACGACTACCATGCAGTATGAACTAGAAAGTTTTTGACATCCCAGGAAACTTTTGTCAAGAATAATCAAGAAAAGCTTCAGTTGTTATGAGAAGTTTTCTTTGTCTTTTACTGAGTGAAAATGAAGAGAATAAGTATTGTAATTAGAAGACACAGCATGTGAAAAAGCATGAAGATGTGGGAGTTGATCATAGATTTAGTCTGCAGTGGTGCGGTATGGGGAGCCTATAGGAGAATACTTGTAAAAAAGTAGGCAGAGTTCACGTTTTGGAGAGTCACGAGTGTTATGGGAAGAAGTTAGCCTCATCTGATGTGTAAAACAACTATTCTCACTTTGGGTAGTGATGGAATAGCCTCCTTGTTGGGACAGATTAGAATTAGGAAGGGGATTTTTAATATAGCACATGTTCCTTTGGAGATTCTAAAATGAAACAAATAGAAGCCATGACCATAAGAACCCACCGATGCTGTGATGTCCTATTATCTTAGTTATTGGAGATGAGAATAAAGATGAGCAACAGTTACTGTTAGTTTCACCTTTGACTCCCACTAGAGTCCCTTTGGGGAGATTTAAGGGTACCTGTGCAAGGACACCAGGTCAGACTACTTCAGCGGGGATGTCTTGAGAATGTGCATAAACACCAGTTCCTTCTCCATAAGATTCTACTGGGGATCCAAGCTGTGAACTAACAATAGAAATTGTCCCAAGGCAGGACACATACACACACACACACACACACACCCAGAATGATCTCATTGGGATTGCCTGTCAAAGATCATGAGTTTGAATTTTGCTTAGAAGGAGAGGAATGTAGATGAGCAATATATTGCAGGGACATGGTGGGTGTAATTAAAAATGAAAGCAATAGAAGCAAAGAAGTTATGAGTAAAGGAAGGTAGATAAAACTTGAGAAAGACAGTACCAGAAGAGTGTCAAAGATCAGCACCGAGCTCTTCTCAAATGATGCCAAAAATCAGTGGATTTTTAGCAGGGACAGTCAGTGAGAAAACTTATAAGGTTCCACCTATCCAAAAGAGCATTTGTCTAAAAATGAATAGAAGGTTTGTCTATGGTCTCTGTGTTCATTATCCAGCTAAAGGAGAGTTCACAGAATACAAAAACATTGTGCTTTCTTGACTTAGCTTTGTTATAGTTTTGGCTGTGGAGGCTTGGGTTTGACAGTTTTTTAAGATTCTTGGGATCCTTGGCGAAAGGTTGTCTGGGAGTATATGATCATCAAACAACATTCTACACTGTGTTTGAATCACTATCATTCTTCTAGAAACGAGTCTAGACAAGTTAGAGAAAACATTACACAGTTTCTCTATGCAAAACAGTGTCAGCAGAAAATACAGTGAAAGACAGGGTTAAAAATTAGCTTTCCAAAAAGCCTATGTCATGGTATACCTATAACTGAGATGAGATGCTTCATTTATACTATATCCAGATTTGATTTGAAATAATTGGTAGGCTGTGGACATAAATGGAATGAATCAGAAGCTTATGACTTTAAATTACTTTGAGGTACTGTGTCATACTGATCTCATAAATACCACCAAGACAGACTGGGAATAATTGAAAATGATCATGAAACAAGTAAAGGCAAAGCGGAACATTATATCTTAGTAATCAATAGGGTTGCTGACTGTAATCTCAGCATATTTGTGTGGAGTTCATGGGATTCATTGTTTTCCTCCCTATTTGGTCATTTATGAGGAACCCATTCATGGACTCTATGCTTGGTAATCTGCCCCTTTTCATGCGTGTTTGCAGCAGAGTATTGAGAGAAGATAGTATTTTCAAAGGTCCAGAGACAGAAAGAGCATGGGCATGGGCGAGTGAGGAAGTTATATGGGATTGGAATCCAGGGTGTATCTATCTGGAGAAGAGGTAAGAGTCAGAAGTAGAAAAAGTAGGTACAAACAGGTCAATGTGTATTAAAATCATTCTAGTGTCATTCTTTAACTAATGGCTAATTATTAAAGGGAATCAAGATACACATTTATTTTTTGAAAAAACTTCCTGAGCCCACAGCTGACTAAACCTGAGTCAGGTTTAACAAAATGGATTTTGTTATTGTCTAGATAAAGGAAACCTACTGAAAGGTTGAGATGGTAGGGATGGAAAAAAGGAACAAGTCAGAGAAATATATGAAACTAATTGAAAAATAGTACATTGAGACTGAGAGAGGGAAAGGAACACAGCATGACACAGGGTCTCTAGCTGTTGGCTGTGGGTGACGGTGTGTCATTAACTGCAGGAGGAATTTCAGGAGAGGAAAACTTGGGATTCAACAACAATGAATTCACTTTTAGACTTGTTGAGGGATTAAATGCCCAGGTAGATTAATCTGAAGGGTAGTTGTTCTTACAGTTTTAATATACCATTTTAAAGTCACTAGCATATAGTGAAGGAATTTCATTTACTGTATGAATACATGAAAATACCTAAAGAGACTATAGACTGAGGGACAAATGGCACGAAAAATGCCCAGGAAACAATATTCAAGGGCCAGATGAATCTTTATGTTCATTTTTTTTCTTTTGTCTTTTTGATACAGGGTCTCACTATGCAATGCAGACTGGCCTTGAGCTCACTTTGTAGTACAGGCTAGTCTTGAACTTGCAAGGATCCTTCTGCCTCAGCCTCCTGAGTACGGGGATTACAGGCTTGTGCCACCATGCTTGGCTTGCATATGTTGATTGAAGAGAGAAAAAAGAAGGGATAGAGGAAAGGAGTGGGGGTTGGAATCAGAAGTCCAGGGCAACAGAGAATATCAAGCATGAAGGACAAATACATGCGACTGAGGGAGCAAAACCACTGAAAACTGCTAATTGAACTTAACTTTCAAATCATGGTGTTCCAATAGATTAGGAGGATAGAAGCCAACTGTAATTGGTCGGAAAGTGAATGGGTTAGAGAACAAGTAAAGCAAAGATTGAGTGTGCTTTTAAAGAAAGATTTGTGAAAGAAAAGAGGTGGTATATGAGAGAACATGGTAGCTGTAAGAAGTTAGAGGAAGATTTCTATTTTATTTTAGCTTTAGAAGCACAGCGCAGGGTAGATAGAGCATTATCTTGGGAAATATGCTAATTCCAAAGAAAGCCAATATGGCTGCTGGCCTTGGGTCTGTCAGGATTCAGAAAGATGGCAGTGATAACAGCAGATTTACACAGTGCTATGTTACAGACACTCCTGTATTTCACCTTTCATAGGTGCTGGTGAAGTTGTTCCTAATATTATCCCCATTTTACTGGTAAGAAAGCTGTAGTACAGAGAAGTTAAATAACCTACCCAGTTTGCTTCTGCTGATTACATTAAACACATGCATTAAATCAGCCACCAAAATGATATGTAGGCATGCACAATAGATTTAGAAGATTTTTGGTTGAAAAATGGAGGCCAGGGGCTGGGGATTTAGCTCAGTGGCATTAAGTGCCTGCCTGGCAAGTGCTAGGTTGTGAGTTTGATCCCCAGTACCAAAAAATTTTTTTAAAAATTAAAAAAAAAAAAGTGGAGGCCAGAGCCTTTGTGTACACATAGGGTCACTTTTTGTTATAAAGGGAAACTTTCTCCATGGAGTTTGTCTTTCCACATCCTTCGAAGATAGGGACAATAAAATGATTGTCCCATCAATATTACCTGACTCAGCCTTGGAAGAAGGTTTGGTAGAATACCAACCAAGAGCTAGTTTGTAGTGGAAGAACAAAACTAGTCATGAGAATGAAGTTAAAATGTTGGTTAGTAATTCAGGGTGGAAATCAGAGTAGAAGGTGGGAGAGTTGCTGAGGGAGGGAGGGGAAGACGGCCTGTGTTTCACTGAAGTGTACAGATCGTGACCACATATGAGTGGAACTTGCAATTGCTTTCATGCAGTTAGTAATAGAACTCATGAAAACTTGGGAGAAACTTTCGTATTTCTACTGTCTTGCTTATCTTCATGGCTATAACTTTCCCTTTTATGCCTATCACTTAATGAAGGTAGCATTATTTCAGAATTCACATCAGAAATTTGTTAGTCTCTTACCCTGCAGTTATCATTATTAGCGTATCTACTATGGTCCAGGCATAATACCTGTTGTTTCAAAGGAAATACCTCATTTTACTTTCATAAAAGCCCTGGAGAGGTTATTCCCCTTCAGAGAGCTTCAGGAGGTTCAGGCTTGTGAACACAGTCTTTTCTGCTTAAGTTTACAGAGCTAGCAAGTGGCTAAGCCGAGTTATGAGCAGGGTAGTGTTAATTCAAACTCATGCCCTTAAATCCTCTGTATTATCCAAGAAACAAAGGAACCTTGCTCCAGGCTCTTCCTTCGTAGCTGGCTCAGGGCTACCATGTCCACATATAATATTAACTGTAGAAAACTCCTGTCTTTACGTTCTACTGACCATGAGTAGTTACAAGTTTGTTCATGGACATCAATATTAGGGAAAAGTTGAACCTAGTAAAAGAAGTAAAATATTATGTTAATGAAGATAGCAAAGCTTCCTATTCTTTACCTTGCCCAACCAGCCCATTAGAAGTTGTTTTTATTTTAATTTACTCAGAGTAAAAGAGTTTTGGACTAGTATGTGCTTTGGTGTTGTAGATAGATTGGGGGTCAAATTAAAGTGAAAAAAGGATTGCCAGAAGGAAAGCTTTTAAGACAGCGATGGTGAATATAACTCTCAGTGATTTTCCTTCACCTTTCTCTTCGATGCTGTGTCCTGAATTCACTGCTAAAATACAGAAATAAAGATAATACTGTCACTGATCTCATCTTGTGAAGTTAATAATTTGATGGAGGAGGCAGAAATTATGTAAATTCACCAAAAACATTTAATTACTATTGTATTGAATTTTGGCAATTAATAGTTCTCCAGTTAGATTCCTTTTACAAAGTCAAATTAGCTCTGTACTCATAAGTATAAAACTATATGTCCAGTGCATTAAAATAACTGAAGAAGTAAGTACTAAAAAGGTTACTGACTAATATAATTTGAAATCTAGTAGACAAAAATGGCATATTTTAATGTCCTCATTACCTAAGCACTCATATTGGTCAGTCATTACTATATTATGAAATACACATGAATACTGATCTTTGTTAGTTTGATATGGAAACTTTTCCAAGTATCCACCATTGCTCTTTTATATCTCCGGTTTCTGCTTCTCTGTGCTGGACATCTAACAACCATGTTTGTAAGGAAATCATGGGAGCAGCAGCTCTGACCCAGGATCTCCAGATTAGAGTTTTGGCCTTATAGTTTCCTTTGTTCAAACCCAAACGAAAACTTGTGAAAGATACATTCAAGCATTCCAAACCTTTATTAAAAGCTTTGTTTTGTATTTGCTTTTAAAGCCGGGTGAAGGTTGCTAGGTAAGATTTACTGTAAACCATGGTAATAATCTTCCATGAGCTCATACTGGATGAAATTACCCTTCAGCTCCCAACTGTGTAGATTTTTGGAGAATTTCATACCCTTTTGGATGGTGGAAAGAAAACTGTATTTCTCAGCATTTACATGCGCTGTTCTCTGGCATACTGATGATACTATTGCATTTTTTATTTCTGATACCTGTTTTTTATAAACTCCTGGGTCTCCTGCCTGTTTTTCTTACAGGCTCAGTTTGAACTTCAGGCATTTCATATCCGGGGTGAACATGCAGCCACTACAGCGCGGTTGGAAGAAACCATTGAGAACCTCAAGCTCGAGTTAGAACACCGACTGCGAGGAGGCCGCGGGGAGCTAAGAGACGCCTGTGTCTGCACCGATGACTGTGCACCGAAGGCCTACAGAAACGTGTGCATCCAGACGGACAGAGAGTCCTTCCTCAAACCCTGCGAGGGGCAGAGCAAGGCAACCAGAAGTAACCAGATAGTGCCCAAAAAGCTGAACATCGCCTCTCTAAGCCAGCTCTCTCCCACCAATGACGGCAGAGACCTGCCCGCGCTTCAGCATGGGGAAGGCACCTCCGCACCCCACCCAAAGACCTCGCCGCCTCCTCCCCCCCCGCCCCCGCCCCCACCCCTGCCCATCCCGCCTCCTCCACCCCTGCCGCCCGGACTGGCACCTGTGCCTCCAGTGCCCCCGACGCCAGCTTTGAGCGCTGGCTCCCCGCCACCACCGCCACCGCCTCCTCCCCCGCCCCTGCCTCCCAGCGCTGGACCTCCGCCTCCTCCTCCTCCTCCTCCTCCTCCTCCTCCCCCTGGCAGTGGGGGGCCCCCTGCCCCAGCACCCCTGGGACTTGCGCCTCCACCTCCTCCTGGGCTCTTCTTTGGACTCAGCTCTTCTTCCAGCCAGTACCCTCGAAAACCAGCCATTGAGCCCAGTCGCCCCATGAAGCCTTTGTACTGGACTAGAATACAAATAAGCGATAGGTAAGCTTCCGCTAGCCTTGTCTCACTTGTGAATTCTCGGTTTCCCCCAAGTGTGTTCGTTCTTGTGGTCAGGGTGTCTGCATGGGGGAGCACCCGTTCCCAGCCGGGAGAGGAAGAAGGATGAGGCGGGATGATTAGGGAGAATGGTTGTCTCAGCCAGGTGCTCGCTGTGTTTGAAGAAACAGTGGGCTCCATTCCACAGACTCAAGTAGTCTAGGCCTAAGACGTCTCCAGTATCAACCGCTGCAACCGGAGATTGATTATAAAGAAACTGAGTCCAAACCTGTACTCTTGGTTCAACAAGAAGTTTTACAATGTATTTCATGCTATGCTTTCTTGTTTTTAGATGGTATCATCAATGCAATGAGCTGAATATTTACATGGATTTTTTTATTTAAAGGCAGAGACTGCTGAGTTATTAGTTTCTCAGATCTTAAGAGTCTTAAAATATAAATTTCCTCTGCTTGAGCTCTATCTCCTTTAAGCGCTGACACCTTTGCATTTTTATTCCTCGTTGCCCTTCAGAGAAAGGCCTAGTGTGTGGACAGCAACAGTGGAAAGCACCTTTCATGTGTCCAGGGCTTGTTGGGTTGTGTCTACAAGGCAGGAGGGTGTGGTGGCCTGGAAACTTCCACTTAGATGGGAGTCTGACTTTTGCTTCCCTGCTGACCCTGTCAGGAGGACGATGAGAGAGATGCTATTGCTTGACCACTTCCTCGTTTTGAAGTTTCTTTGTTCACAAAGATCATATAATAGACAACATTTCTAAACTCATTCTGCAAGTCAAGACGTGGTGAAGGTTTAAATTTATGTGGTATTTTGCTTAGGGAAGGTGAGCTACTAACAAAACCATGTGTAGTGGGAAATCACAGTAGGAGGAATGGGGAATAACTTAAACAGACGGAGCACTGAGTTGTTAGTGTACTGTCCCCTCTCCTGCCATCAGGAAACAGAGGCTGGGAGTTTACTTGTAGAATATCCTAATACACATGTCTAACTGCTGATGCTGTGTAATTTCCCGAGTGAAATAGTCCCTACCATTAACTGAAGTGCTGGTGCTCTCCTTTCCTATCCACAATTCAGGCATTTAATAAGAAACATTTTCCTAAGATATTTCCTTTGAGTTGTGTTCCTTTATTACTGCTTCCAAATTAGTGTGCAGTCCTTGGGGGCATGAGACCCACCCATCAGTCCTGGAGCACTGTCTTCTGGCCCTACCTGAGCTGTTTCACAGCTGTGTGTCTCATTCCACTTCATCCCCGAGAGACTTAATGGGCGACCATTGTCATAGTCTCTAGTGCCATCTAACAGTCCCGTGGGAGATACAGCCCGGGACTTCCTCTTCAAGGTGGGATATAGGCAGGCCAGGGATAGTCACTCCCTGCAGGTTTTTGTTTCTTGTGTGGTTAGCCACTTTTGAGAAGAAAAGCAATTGAATACTTCAGGCCTCCTTAGTCTCTCTGTAGATCTAGGACTTCCCTGTGAGTGAAACGAAGTCAGAGGATGGGATGCCAGCAGAGCCTTGCTCAGTGAGTGTGTCGGCTCAGAACCCGAGCAGTTTGGTGTGGTGTGCGGGAGGGGTGCCCTCTGTGTGTTAAGACCCCCCACATGGCCACTTCCTGTCAGACCCACACAGTCTCTTTCAGCTTGGGTTCCTCAAAGTATTTTGTATTCTTGAATACAGTTACTGTACTTCTTTTCAGTAAAATCACAGTGGTACTTTGCTCCATGAATGTTTTTGTTTGTGAACAATTTGGTCCATAAATGGAAGTATTTGGCAAAATTTTGTTTTTGTTTGTGAACTCTGTATTCCGCATCAGGTGTGGATGACCGAGACCATCTTTTCTAGAACTGTGGAATGAATTAAGTTTGTGAACCGAGATAACACTGTGATTTAAAGAACCTGTGTAGTAGTTACTGATCATCAGAATTGCACAGGGTGTGTTAACAGAGGTAAATTGCTATTTTAATAACCTAACAGGTAAGCAATTTATATAATGCATACAAGATAAATTTTGGTTTATCTGAGGAACTAAGAGCAAACTGTGATTGGCTCTTATGTTCTTACCTGTAAAAATTGCTTTTCACTACTAGCTTCTTCTGTTGCCATTTTGTTACCTTTGATATCTGTTTAATGATTTCTAGAAAAGGAACATCTCATTAAAGCAAAGGAAATCATCATCTAATTACCTTTCCAGCTTGCTAGTAAGTTTCTTCTTGTCCCGGTCCTTCCCTCTTTTCATCCCTTTCAGCTAGAACTGTATGTGCAAGGCCAGAAAACAGCTGAGCATTCCAGCAGCTCAGTCATTGTGAGCAAGTTCTTACTACTGCTCTTCCAAATGCCAACTATCTCCAGCTCTCTGGGAGTAGGTGTTCTAGAATTCATTTACCCAGAATTAGAAATGCCGTTCCCACAGAAATGATGTGAAAATGGTTTTCACCTTGGCTCCCAAAGGAAATTTACACCAGCGTTCATTGTCCTGGCCTGGCCTCCGTGTCCATGGTGCTGGCACAGGAGAGCAGGTGCGGGAGAGTGGACCGAGTTTGAGCTGTTTGCTGGACCACAGCAATATTTCCCTCTGGAATCCTCCTCCTTAGCTGCCTGGAATCCTCCCAAGGCCTAGACAGTGGCCCTTAACCTGCTGTGTGCTCCAAAATTCCCTGGCTGTCTTTGCCGATTAAGCTCCATCCCCCTTTTTCTATGCAGCTGAGAGGAGCACATAACAAAATAGTGTCTGTGTTTCAAGTTGAAGTTAATCGAATGACAGAAGACTGTGCCTGAGGAAGGTTCACATCACAGATGGACACACTTCATCAGGACTGTTCGAGCCTTGGGTTGGCCAATGGCTTTCCAAGCGTTCTTTATATTATTTTACTTTATAACTTACATACACATCATGCATGTACGACTAAGTGGTTCAAACATTATAATAGAAAAATTATATGTGAAAAAAAGCAACAAAAAGTGGAGAGAACTAAATGTGCCCAGAACCAAAAGAATGGGAAAAACAGACCTAACAAAATACGAACAAGCAGCCCCGAAAAGCCAATTTTGCCACTCTTTTGAATATGAAAATTGCCTTGTATGAAAACATTTAATAGTATAATAAATATGCTTATTACTTATGATATTACATGTTATACTTAATAGTAGTTTTAGTCTTCAGGGACAGAAAATACATATGAAACAGAAGTAAATACTTGTAGGTGATACAGATCATAACACATATGTTTGAAAAACAAAAGTGTAAATGAGAGTTGTTTTTCTGTCGTGGATGTTAAAAGGGCACAAAGTTAGAAGCTGAGAAAGGAACTTAGGAGGCAGGTGCTGGGGGAATGCGCTCTAGCTGGGAGAGCTTGGAGAGCAGACCAGGGTTCAGTGGACGCTCGGAGACTGTGCCGATGTACCTGATTGTCAGCAGCTGCTCTTTCTCTGCTTCAGAACAAGGGGGCACAGCACACCTGTTTCTAGAAAATAAAACACGATGTCCTGGTGGCTGCTTTTGTTGAAATCTCAGCTGGTGGCCTGGAGGAGTTTTATGGTTTGCTGTTATTTTGGGGGGTGGGATATCATAACTCAGACAGTGGGTACTATTCAGACATTAAGGGCCAGGAGGAAGCATCCAAGCGGATGCAGACCTTTCCCTTCCTACTGCAGGTTCAGTCCCTTTAAGAGTCACCTCATCCATGTTTCGAGTTGGTTCTCTCTTCATTCTTTAGAAGATGTGCGTTTCTGCTCACCAAGGAAATGCCGCAGATGGAGGAAGCAGCAGCTGGTGCACCCCAGCACAGGGTTCCTAAGTGCCAGTGGTTTTCTTTGTCATTCTCTGATGATTTCTAATGACCATGGGGATGTGCATGTATGTGCATATATATTCTGTGGTATATTTTGACTTAAACGTGTCGGAACAGTGAAAAGCTTTTCTTTAAGTTTATTAGTGTTTTGTATATTTTCTTTAAAAATGAAGTAGAATGAATTAGAGAAGTATTTCACTGTTACAGCATCTTCTGCTTTGGTCCATAAGGTAAACTTGTTTTCTCTTTTAAGCCAAAATGCTGCACCAACATTATGGGATTCCTTAGAAGAACCTGACATTCAAGACACTAGTGAATTTGAATATTTATTCTCCAAAGTCACAACTCCACAGAAGAAAAAGCCTCTCTCAGAGACCTATGCAGAAAAAAACAAGGTCAAAAAGGTATGCGGTGATTATAATTAGAGTTGTAAGTCTATATAGATTTGTATTATCCATGAGAATTCACTGTATTCTGCTAGTTTTTTCCTCTGTTGTCAGAAAATGTTTTGGAGATTTTTGAGTCATAAATGGCAAAAAGGAGCCAATAGTTCGGGAAATCTTTATGTTATTTTGGTCTCATCTTCTCAATTTTTAAAATTTAATCTGTACTTTTCTAGTCATTCATTCTGTTGAAAAAGTAATACTTTACTGTCACTAAAAATAGTTTGTAGAAAATATGGAAAATAAACTTTAAAAAATAAATTTCTTCTATCAGTGCACTGATTTAACAAATATTTTTAGAAGAAGTGGCTATGATGTAGGCCTTGTTTTGACCTGGCGCTTCGTAGTACGGCAACATGCACCTATTTAAATAATAAAATTAAATAGAAAATTCAAAACATTGGCCAGGAGTTTAGCTCAGCAGCGGAAGTGCTTGCCTGGCAAATGCGAGGTCATGAGTTTGATCCCCGGTACCAAAACAAAACAAAAATTGACTGTATTAGTCAGTCAGTGTTCACCAGAGAAACAGATTAATATAAGATGTACTTGTATGGTTTACATGATTGGCTTAAAATGGCTGCCTGTGAGTCAGGTATGAAGAGTACAAAATGGCTGTCCATGTGCTGGAGATCTGAAGCTCACAGTAATGTCCCATGTGAGTCTGAATCAGGAGACTAAAGAGTCTATAATAGAAGGCTGAAGAGTCAGCACTGGAAGCCAGGAGATGTTGTCCAAGATGAAGGTGAAGACTCCTCTGAAGAAACAGAAGCAAAGCTTCCCTTATTTCCCTTTTATTCCATTCAGGTTACAAGTCTACTACTGGTTGGTGCCACTCATACCCAGGGTGGGTCTTTTATCTTCAGTAACACCCAGAACTATATTGGTCCAATTTATTGGGCATTTCTGACTCAAGTTGACACAATCAGTTAAGTATCCCAGCTGGTAACTTTGAAGTTTTATTCTCATGCCTAGTGACTACCATATTGAATAGCACAACAATTAAACATTTCCATCATTATAAAATGTTCTATTGGGCAGCACTGTATTTGGAATATGTTAGTGAGACACACACACACACACACACACACACACTCCTAAGGAGCCTTGGCCTTGCCCCATGGAGCTCATATGAGCAATCAACATTGAAACAAGCTGTGCAGATCTCATAGAGTGGCAGGGTAAGGAGGCTGTGCTTTGATAAGATGGGAATGGAGGTGATTCTAAATGAAGTTTTCAAAGTAGGCCTCTTTGAAAACTGAATTCTGAGCAAAGTCAAGGACTTGGAGGCCAATAGCCACCATCCTCTGAAAGAGGAGTTTAAAATCACCAAGTTGCCAGGTGGATGTGATGTGATCCAAAGATCCTAGGCCCTTGGACTCTCCACGCCTTAGTCCCTAAACATAGCACAACATGGTGTCCATTGTGGTTCGGATAAGCATCCTGCAAAGGTCCATGTGTTAAAAACTTGGTCCTAGGATAGTGCTCCAGGGAGACAGTGGACCCTTTAAGAGGTACAGACTAGTGGAAAGTCCTTACCTCATGTGGGGATGGTCTTGAAGGGGCCTGGGAGACAAGTCATCTCTCTCTCGCTTCCTGGCCATGAAGTAAGTGTTTTGTTTTGCCCTGTGCACCTACTCTAAGGTGCTGCCCCTGGCAGATGCCTGAAGCAGTGGGGTTATCTTGTCTTGAAATGGAAACTCCAGAACAAAGAGCCAAAATAAACCTTTTCTCTATGAGTTAATTGATTCCAATATTTTAGTAAAATGGCAGAAAGCTAAGATAATGTCCACTCATAATGAAATTCTGAGTGATTATTAAAACATGTATCAGGGGCAGTGTAGTTTCTGGCACACGGTCAACGCCGACCTGTGTTAGCTGCCCTCTTTTGTTCATTGTTACTGCTATTGCTACTGTGGTTAATATTCTGTTTTGATGATAGCAGAGAGGGTATTAAGGAGATAGTCAGGTTCTTGTTTCTGTTGTGAATTTGCTGTGTGTTGTCATCCTTCTTACATTTTTCCTCTTTCTGTAAAACAGTAATAACAGTATCCAAAATCTACCTGATATTGTGAAATTCAAATCAATGAGGATTTGAGAAAGCATTTTTGAAAACTGTGTAATATTGAATAATAATACTATCATCAACTTCCTTTGTCAATTCTATGGTGGGGTTTACCCATCAGTTCAGATCTTAGGAAATATTATGATGATGAAATGAACTACAATTTAAAGAGACAAAATGGGAAATATATGAATTTAGTTTTTTGTCAGTCAGATTAGATTCTTCCATTGACAGTAAATTATGGATGAAAATCATGATCCAGATTTTTCATCTCTTCTAAGTTCACTAGAAATTGTCACAAGAAAAATGATCCCAATATACCATTGTGTGTCTTCTAACAGAACATACTATGTGAAACATTTTGAATTTTTCTAGTAAGAGAGTAAGTTCCCGGCAAGTCAACTGACATGCTGTGAAATGTACTCCTGTGGATTTTCATTTGCATGAGATGATTTGTGTGCTCTGTAGCCAGACTGGCTTTGAAAACCCCACTGATAGAAGCAGAAGACTGTCCTTGCCAGATAAAGGCAAAAGGAAACTCTGTCCCAAGGCAGCTTCAGGTGACCACTTCAGGAGAGCTTCTCTGACTGACTGGAAACTGACAGGTGTTTTTTTTTTAAAATACAATTTCATATTAAACTAGCTTATGTTCTCTCTTCCTTCGTGGATGACTTTTACTCTTTGTATTTCTTTCTGGATGATTGGCAACATGTTCTTTACCCACAAAAAATGATTTCCATTCTAGTGAGTGAGTTTTTGTTTTGAAAACATCAGATCATTTAGTCATTTATTCTTGTTTCTTATTTCATAATTGTTTTCTGGCTCAGCAGTGAGTGCTTGCTGTACTCATTTCGTTTCTTTGTCTGATGGGGAAATATTTTTAATTTTAACTCCTTAAGCCCCCCGACTGGTGAGGTTTCATTACCCTCTAGACTCTCTGTATGGATATGTGTGTCCCTCACTGTTTTCTGAAAGTGGAGGCTGAACTGGGTCTACAGGGCTTCACTGTAAGGATGCTGTCTAGGGGCTCAGCCAGCAATGAGATGTAAATTTCTTCCTGAAATGTGCACATCTCTTAAATAGAGCTGGCCTTGGTCCCTCTGTGCACATCACATTCATTGTTCAGGACAGGAATGTCCAGTCTTTATAACAGTGTTTAAGTTTCTCATCACTAACACTGTAAAGTAAGAAGACACATAAGCAGATATTGCTAGATAGATAGATAGATAGATAATCTCACACAGCACAGAGATCTTGTTGAATATGTCATGTAATAGAAAGGAACCTTACCCACCACCTAATTTCATTACTTTAGTTGGCATGTGAGAAAGTGAGACCTAGAAGGACAATGACTTTTACATAAATCTTTTGCATTTTTGACTGAAAAGACATTAATAATGATACATACTGAGAGGACTTATAAGAACTTAAGCGTGTATCTGCATTTCTCCTTTATTTAAATGGTAATTTGCCTCACTGTTGATAGCAACAAGTTTTATTGAGATGATAGATTTGAAGTTTATGAGTGAAAGGAGCCATTATGAAAAGGTATAGCTATATTTGTGCAAACCCAAATATTCCCTGCATTGTGTGATCTCCCAAATGTTCCCCATAGTCTTCCAATAGGAAGCCAAATAGTCAAATAAAAAGACTTAGAGCTTTGTGTTTTACTTTGAGTTACCCATTTGGTTTTAAATATTAGCTATAATAAAACATTAAATACTAACTATGCCAAACTTGTTCTGCACCCTCAGGTAGGTCCCGTCCTTGTCTCTGACAGCACACCACTCTGTCACTAACAAACGGAGAACGAGGTCTTGGTGGTAAAACCAACAGTTGTCTCTGTTTTGCTCTTACAAACTTCAGCCAGAGCAAGTAATTTAGCCTTCCCACACTGATTTTTTCCCCTTTAATAGTGGAAATATGTCCTTATTAAGGCTGTTAGGAGAATACAAGGAAATTATCATGTAAAAATACATGAAGTGTTCTGTCTTAGTTTATGCACGAACGTGACAGCCCTGGAAGAAAATCTTGAATCTCATTGGTTCTTGAAGTTGTCGTGCTTTTGAATAATCAGTGTCTTCATTCCTGAAACTCTTTGCCAGTGTAATTTCCAGATCATTCTTGGTTGTCAGTGTTTATAGAAGCACTCCACAACTTCCTTTGATGGCACATTTTAAGACCTGGTGGTTTATTCAGGTTGGTTTATATACATCCTTGCACTTCAATAAGAGTTTCCACTGTCAATGTGCCCATATTTACTCTTTCTAGGTTACATTTGTTCCTGAGCAAGGAAGTTGGCACCTAGACAAGGATCCAAAAGTCTGCCTGTATTGTCTGAGGTTCTCCCTGCTCCTGTCAAGAAAATAGCTACTTTGATAAGTTTTCCAATCACATTCTTAACTTCCCCAACAATTTTCTGAAAATCAATGTGACCTGCCAATATTCTGCCTCTCCTGAGATGCCACAAGCTGACTTTGAATTATAAATCATCTGTTTGTTTCCTTTTCTGTAAGATACATTTAAAAAGATTCCTTTCCATCTGCCTGTTTAGTAGATGTTTCCTAAGAACTAATGAGACGCTGGTGTTTTCTCCTGGCACTCTGGAGGCCTGGCTGTTGTGATGGTTCAGCAGACATCAGTCTGTTGAAACTTTCCAGTGCCAAAACTCTTAGGCATTGACTGGAATTTGGTCACTTTGGCGAGAATCATAGCTATAAGTATCAAGTCCAAGATTTTGTGTCTCTGTTTATTGCAGAAGGGAAAAGCGGGGGGTGGAGAATATTGTTTGGAAGCCTCAACATAAATTTATAGGGTTTTAATAACATGCTGCCTTCTTTTTTTTAATTTTTAAAAAGCAAAACAAAAAAGGGTAGAAATAATACAGAGTTTCAAAAAAATAACAGTAAGAAATCAACACTAGTTAATACATTACAAATCGTTATCCCAGAAGTAGTTGTTCAAGTTACAAGATCAAAGCATAAAAAATGAGCAGACAGTCAAACAGTGACAGCACAAACCATTCTTTCTGATGCACTAACAGAGAATTAGTAGGATAGTTATCTATCTTGCACACTTAAACACGTACAGTTATATGTGTATGCCTGTAAGTTGTTCTTTCCTTTGAGCACTTTCTTTCCCTCTGAGTTTATATCACCTTTTGCTACAAAAATAATCTCTCCCGGTTGCCCTAGAAAGGTACAGTCATTATTTTTTCCCCAGGGTTGGAGATAAATTTGTCTATCATTTTACATTTTTCATGTTTGATACGTGGGTGGTAGCATTAGGGGTGTCTGTAAAATGTCTGTGTGTTGCTTGTCTGAGTACAAACCTAGAGTTACTAGTACTGTGTTCAAGTTCCTTGAGAAGAGGCTAGAATGACAGGGTTTTCCTGTCCTATAGCTCAGAGGACTGTGAGGACCGTATTTACCCAGAAGAAATGGTAGCTTCTACTCCATGACAGGCACTAGTTTACAAAAATTCCAGCCAGTAGATTTTGTTTGGAAAAGAGAAGACCCCAAAAGTTAGGCTGTATGCTTACTTTATTTGCTTATTTTTTTTTTAAAATGTGGTTAACAGTTGTCAAATATGAATATCAATGATTCTTTCAGAAGGGCAACTCTGAATGTTATTCTTGGAGCTGAACTATGTTTCTCTTGTTGACTATTAAATGTAACTTAATCTGTGTTTTTACCTCAAGCCAACTGCAGTATCTTTGGGATGCTCATTACCTGCCCGAACCACAAGAGGGCGCCTTAGAACTCTGAGGTCCAGAACCAAGCGCTCTCTCGGAGATCACCCAGAAAGGGAACCTAGAAGAGAGGAACAGCCCCTCAGCACCCTCTTTAGTTCTGTTAAGTGCTTTATTATGTGCCTGGAGACCAAGTTTCACAGCACATTACCCACACAGTGTTGGGAGCCAAACGCATCTTAGAAAGGTTTGTAGGTACTGGTAAAATAAAATTCACTTGTGGGCACGCAGTCCCAGTGCTCGGAATGAATGACTGCAGTGCTAAAATGTACAAAGTAGTAGACTGACTTCTTCTGAGACTTTCCATATAAAGAGAGGGAAGAGTTATTTGAACATAGATTTAGGGTCATCTAACTAGAAAATGCAAAAATAAAGTATGATATGATATTACAAGTTATACTATAAGAGAATTGTTCTATATGCTTTCCGTTCTTCTTGTTGTTGGTGGTGTTGGTGGTGGTTTCTTGAGACAGGTGTCACTATGTAGCTCAGGTTGGCCTTGAACTCACTATGTAGCCCAGGCTGGTCCCAAACTCATGGTGATCCTCCGGCCTCAGCCTCCCAAGTACACACTATACTTGGCTTTATGTATCTTGAGCAGTATTTATGCTTTCCTCCTAGTTGAGGGATGTTTTGAAATCTCACCCGTATTTTCCAGAACCTGTTTCATTTATCCTCAGCATATGCTATTTTCTGAGTTCGTTAATGGCTTGGGGCTGAGCAGCTGTGATAGGTCCTTGCCGCTGGCAGTGATTCTTCTGGCCTCCAGGTTTAAGTAGAAATATGTGGAGGATATAACAAGAATAGGGGAAGATCCCATGTGTATACTTAAGTCACAAACTCAGGTTACATGGATGTTTCACAACTAACCTTGCAAATGCTTTGCAGAGTACACAGATCTGCCAAGCACATGAAGGTCATTACAGCCTCTTCGCATGCACCTGTCCTCTTAGGCACATGCTTAACGGAAAGAAGTCTTAGCAGCCTTACAATTTATTTGTAATTTTTAAGTGAGATAATTGCAGCTTTTACTAGGAGTAATAATGTTAAGTAGTTTTGGTTAAGTTGCTTTTCGCATGTATTAACTTATTTAATCTTCATAAGAACCCAAAGAGATGGTTACTATTATTAACCCTATTTGTATGAGAAAACTGAGCCCTGGGTAAGTTGCCCAGCACCACACAGCTCATAGGTGGCGATGCAAAGGGTAACTCTGGCAGCAAGACCAGAACTTGCATTTTTTTTTTTAATTTATTTAAAAGAGAATAAAACAAAAGAGGGCAGTACAGAGCAGATCAGAAGAGGACAACATAGGCAACACAGTACTTTACATTAAGTCAACTGGACATCAACAGTATCTAACACCATATCTCTTACTCTGCTATAGTTGAGCATAGTTTCAATTACAATAATATCAAACATAACACAATAGTATAAAG